>JAOPJD010000025.1:2731860-2749855 GCA_026167825.1 Papilio polyxenes | reverse complement strand
CATGGGCGTCGATGAACACCTTGGTGTTCCCGCTGCTCGTTTGCCCCCTTCTCTTATAAAAAAAAAAAAAAAAAAAATTTTACGCGGACAAAGTCGCGGGCACAGCTAGTATGTTATAAATCTAGAGTATGTTATCGTGTGTCATAAAAATTATAATTCCAACAGTGATGCATTTGCGAATGTAATAATTATAATTACGATCCCGTCTCCGCGTCGTCTTAGCTGTATAGGTAGGGTGTTAGGGAACGGTCGGGATCGATCGAAGGGTGGTCACCCTTCCCGCACCGCGACCCCCGCCCGGTCCACACGGTTCCCGGATCACGACGCACCCTCGACAGTGTGCGATTCCAAATATCACATCATTGAATCAATGATTGTAACGTAAGAAGACATTGACCGAGGCGTTAACGTTGAAAGTTTCATCCAAGTGTGAAATTTTAAGTTACGAGCAATAGTTACTAATCTTACTCCTTAATAAATACTACTTTATATTATAAATGCAAAAGTTTAGATCGATGTATGGATGGATGGATCGATGGATGTTTGTTACAAGGTATGTACCTCCGGAACGGCTCAACGGAACTTCAAAAAATTTGGCACATATATAGACCATAGTCTAGATGAACATATAGGCTAGTTTTTAGATTCGCGAGGGCGGAGTCGCGGGCCACAGCTATCTACTAATATTATAAATGTGAAAGTTTAGATGAATGGATGTGTATTAGAAGGTATCTCTGGAACGGCTCAAAGTATCTAAAGGAAATTTGGCACAATGTAGAACATAGTCTGGAAGAACACTGAGGCATTCTTCCTTATTAAGTTTTCAGGAGTTAATTCATATTTGCTGCCTGAAAGAGATGTATGAAAGACTATGTACTGTATCTTAACACTTTTATAAAAATATAAGTCGTCGTACTTAGTAGAGTTTGTAGTAGCAGTTTACCTTTCACCTTTTCTATCTTACATCTGTTATTTAAGTAGTAACAAGTCATGACAGAAATAAAGTACATCGAGATCTTGCGGTTTTCGCTCGACTCAAACCCATGCCTCTTCAAGGCAAACAGCAAATATTGGCTATAATCAAAAACCGGTTCAGAGATGTCAACTGGTACTTCAGTGTATTTCCTTCGTCAATACTCAATACTCTACAATACTCTTAAACAATCTATACCAATCAGCAAACAATTGGAAGACCAATAAATATGTATTAATTTCACACATTATATATTTTGGTCAGATTCAAGCCCTATATTTTAAAA
This sequence comes from Papilio polyxenes, assembly GCA_026167825.1. NCBI lineage: Eukaryota > Metazoa > Arthropoda > Insecta > Lepidoptera > Papilionidae > Papilio > Papilio polyxenes. The sequence continues at coordinate 2,748,596 of JAOPJD010000025.1, read as the reverse complement.
GAACAATGGATAATGTTGAGATCTCATGAGTAACTTTATCAAGTACAATTTTAAGATGTTTAGAACAACGCGGAAGCTTATTTATCATATATGTACAAAATCTAAGTATGTATTAAGAAACTCTTAAACTTGATATAAAAAAGTCTTTGAGTTTAGTTAATTCCATTAAAATTGCATCGTGTTTTAAGCTTGTAAAACAGTTGACAAAAAAGAACTTTCCGCAACACTGCTCGCTGCTGCTAACACTGCTAAGGTATAAAGATGTGTAATATGTATTACTACCATGAGTTTTCACTGCCGAAACACACCTCTAATATGTACGAGTATATATTTACTCTGTCTTAATCCCTTCAAAACTCCGATATAGCAATACGTTTTTGTGAGATGTAACGGTAGTGAGAAAACATGGTTTACGAATTCATGTTCGTCAGTAGTGGCTATTTGTATACCGTATATATCGACTACTACAAAGACTAATCTAATCTCTATTGGTTTTTAACAAATTTCCATTCACATCTTATAACTTAAATTTTTTTCTAATTCATTAGATAATGAAAATAACTAAAGCACTATTAATTTATTAATACTCGTTATTAATTACTCAAGCAAAAGCTTTTTTGTGGAACCCTGAACCCATTAATACTCGATACGCATTATTCTTTGCAATTTGTAAATTTTAAAGGTTACCAGACCAGAATTTTACAAGTTTGTTTTGCTTCGGATAACAATTGAACAAAAGTTTCAACGTAATAAAATTTAAAGAAGGATTTTTTAATGTTAGATTGTACACAATTATTTTGATTTAATAAATTGCAGTATTCAATACAACTCGAACAGAAATTGTAGCTATAAGTGGAGCTCTTCGAATGGAATATTAACACCACATTAAACAATATCATGCAGCATAGACGAAGTTTGCCACCAGCACAACTAAGTTACGAACTTGTCAGAACTGTTTCAAACTTCCAAAGCTAATTAGCGTGTTTCTGTCTTCAATGCCGGCTGTAAAAGTTGGACGGGGCTGGCCGAGCGAAAACCAACTTGAGTGTAGGCAAATGAATACAAGTCAAGTGCTACTTTTTATACCTTTAGCAAATCTATGCAAGTAGCCAAATTATACAAGTGATTAATTTCTGCTGGCGCACGGACCAACGTAGAGACACCATTAACCAAGAGCGCACAAGCTCCTTTCATTCGTGTGGAATAACCGACACCGCTCCGAAGTGTGAGAAGTGGTCGCGAGCGGCTGCAAGTCGTGACAAAGTACGTTAAATGAGCTCTATACAGGTTGGCGTTTGTGCACGTGCGTTAGCGTGCAAATGTTGGGGCGACCGATGCCGAGCGATAACAAGCAATGCAAATGTACTGTCTATACGTTGGTATTCGCCTAGAGAAATTTTCGCGTCTTTCATTCGCTCTCAAAAACTTCGATAATATTTTGCAAACATGTTTTATCATTGTAATAGTGATGCATATGGTGCGGGGATCACTGGTGGGTTACAAGTTATTTTTACTGAGTCCTACAATCTACATTGTGATTGAGTTGAAGTTGAGTTTTGTTTCTTATTAGAATTTACAGTCATATTGGTAATACTTTTTTAATCTACGACTTCTTATACTAGAAAATCTTTGTAGCACCAAATATCAAAACAAATCCCCAATTTTCTCAGGCAATCAACAAGTTCTCTCGCCTTTCAACAAAATCTCTTAAAATTTGAAATGTTTTTGATGGGTCTAACTTTAAATGGCTGAGAACAGAAGGCAGTTAGCATCAAATCTTAAAGAGTATAACTGCTCGAAAAGTAATCTAGCTAACATTATTCTTTTGCAAAATGTTGAGGCGACTAAGGTCGTAAGTCGCATAGATTAAGAGTCTGTCTCTCTCGTCGTTTCTCTATTGTGTTGACTTAATTTGGTATCACGAGTAGGGATAGGGGCCTTGTTTAGGCAATACGCGTTTAGCATTCCAATTAGGGGGTGCTAGGGAGAACTAATTATAAATCCAGAGCTCGATGCATAGGTACACAATATTCAGACTATATTGATTTTTGATCACTCGACTGTTTAGCAAAGAACAACCTGAAATAAAGTTTTCAAATAGGTAGTAACCTATCTTGGTCATAAACCAAGAAAGGGTGTGGATCGAGAAATCACCTAAAATGATCACAGGAGCCTTATGTTTAAAAAATAAAGTTCGCAAAATTTATTTCAATGTAGAGTTGCGAAAAGCGTTGTGAAGAGCTTTCGCTGTTCATTTACGTATAGATAATACTATTATAAATTTGTTATGGATGTGAAGATTTTAGCGTATATAGTTTGTTTTTGACTTTTTTACACAAAATTGTATCCTTTTTATATCTTAAATAGGATTTGATAAAGGTACGTCGATAATCATCTCGACTTTTTTTAGCTTCTAAATCTAACGCATTCAAAACGATATCTAAAAACGCGCACCCCGAAAGTATTCGAGGGACAACAACAGAGGGCAGGTAAAAAAGGGACATCGCTATACCAAAACTTTCCGATCTAACATTTCTCGGGCGCGTCGCCAGTGTGGCAACGTCTGTGGCCGGGCCCGCGAGCCGGGTCTGTGAGGCTTGGCAACATCGCACTCACAGGCCTGTTTGGAATATCCACTGCTCATCACATTTGTCAATTCAGGAACGCATTTTACACATACGTAAGTAACTACCTAAGGTAAGTACTTACTGGTTTTTAGTATGATTTTTTTATGGACTTAACTAAAGAAAATTTTTATCGGTAACTCAAGTAAAATTATCGATGCAAGGAATACTGGAAGATGATTAACTCCATCAATAATTCCGTGTAACGTTCACTGTTCTAAACCACCATTGGATCTGGACCATAATAAAAATTTCTTTGTGCGGATAAACAGGTACATCGACTCAGTAAATTTTATAACATTGTGATTAAATATGAAGAACAATTTTTCGCAAAACACGACAAACATTTTAGAATTTTAACTTAACCAACGGCCATTGGAACCATTCATATATAAGATGCGCGGAGTCGAAAAAACTTCTAAACTAATTAACATTATCCTTATCACCGTTTTGTTAAGTTCTAAAATAAATGATGATAATACTTTTCGTTTCTCAACCTAAAGTACTACATCAGTTAAAAAATGAGACTAGTAATACATTTTTGAAATGGATAATGCCCATGTACAGTCCAAGAATGAAATACACATTCCACTTAGGATCGAATATCATACAGCAAACTGTCACCATTAGAATGAAAATTCAGATAACATTTCACCGAATTGGGTAGGAAATAAAAGTCTTCGACTGTAGTAAGTGGTATCATTGACGACAAAATTTTATTTACAAAACAGAGACTGTCGTTACACGGCTGTGGAATTCTACTTTAATAATGATGTAGCACAACACAATTAGTGGCTGCTGACAAAACACAAAGTACTACAACAAAGTATTTTCTTGTAACTTGTTTTCAAAGAACTTGATTAAATGTTGAATATCAGGTGTTAAGCTTCTAGAACTTTCGATCATTATTCGTTGAATTGTCAATAATATAGTCTTACTATAAAATATTTTGAGCGTCTTACTATATATTTTGCAACTTTATATTATTTCAATGAAAATCCGTGCCAGCTTTAATACCATAAGAATGTATTTTAGGTTGTTTATGGACATATAGACGCAGCGTGGCAGTTTACAGGCCTTCCGCAACTGGAATAATGATTTGGTCATGGTTGCGGGAGTGTCCTTTATGTGGGTAGCACAGGACTGATCATCGTGGCAAACTTTGGTGATGACACGTGTGAAATGGAATATGAATTAAAACTACCATTGTACGGTAATAAGAATGTTTTCGAAATTACAAAAACAGCAATCTTTTAATTGTTTTATATTAATTTGCTAAATAAGAGATTTTATCTACATATAATATCTGAAAATCAAACTAGGCGCCACATAGGCTACGTTATAATGAAAGATTCTGCATATTTTAATATTTCTTGGGGTGATTATGGCGAAGATGTCAAAGAACGTTTGTTACAGAAACAAATCGGTTGGAAATGTTGCGTCTATTCCGCCGATTTGACGTGGGTAGTTCGAGACGAAGGTGAATACATTACTGACAAACTTGTTTATTATTTATATTATAAACTTGAATACATTACTTCATAATATAATCATCCACATTACATTTTATATAACCTCATTATTGTGGGTTTTGAATGTGAAACTTGGATTCACATATATTTTGTTCACTTCCTCTTTGAAGAAACAATAACAACAATATTAGACGCGCGCCGCGCGCGAAGGTTTGCGATGACTCCCCCTCCCACTAACACCGACTGCAACCCGCATTTGTCTGCTTAGTACCGTCAGCTTCAGCACACGAGTTCTGTGCATCAGTACAAGTTTAATTGCAGTAACCCATAGAGATATGCAATGTACAGGCAAACACTTACATGCATGTGACAGAACTGTACAGAAATAATAATGACTAGTGACTAAAGAGAAATATCATGATGGGGGACCAGTTTTACGTACCATTCGCCTTTAATTAACGATGTCTTATTTTGTACAGCTCGTCCAGAAATAACTAGGTAGCAACATGTACGAAAGATGTTTTGCATTTATCGTAATGAAAAAAGAATTATATACATAGTAGTGATTCAACTGTAAAATAGAATGAGAACCCTACGTTTTTAAATCCCCACATTATTTATAGACGTCCTTTTGTAACAGGGTATCGAATCCAGTAAGATAACCCCGTCATGTTACAAACATAGCAATCAATCCGGAAAAAAAGTAAGTAGGAAAAATCAACGTTGAAGGCAAAAAATCTATTTTTACTGATAAAATATGGGGGCAATTCTGAAATAAAAGATTTTTTTATTTTCACATTTAGTACATACATCGTATCTATTCAAATTAAAATAATTAAGTCAGAAACAGACACCAAAGAACAAGAAACTTACAAGGGAGGAAAATTAAATTATTGATGATTTTATTACTAAGAACTTCTAATTAGAAGATATCATAAAATAATTATGCAACAAATTGGAAAGTGTGGAATTTTACGGTAAGAATTTTTAGATGCACTTATTTGAATTAAAGTATTTAAATTCATTCCAACATTTGTAGAAGGTCTAACAATATGTGTACAGGTGTGAATAGAATTTTTATGCATGTGTGTGTATTATGCATAAGTGTGAGTACAATAACGTGAAGCATGGCGTTCTTTTAAATTGATTAAAGTGCATCTACATAATATTGTCGCGTGTGATTTATGTATTACCGTAGTTTCCGAATAAGAAGTAATAAGAAATGTTACGATAGATATATGTGTGTTCACGAATATACACATCAGTTCCTAAATTAAAATAATTAAATAAACTTTAGCTTATATTATAAACTAGCTTTCTCCCGCGACTCCGTTCCCGCGGAATTTTAAAAAAGGAAACGGGATCAAAAGTATCCTATGTCCGTATCCTGGTTCTCAACTACATACCCATGAATTTTCAGCCAAATCGGTTCAGCCGTTCTTGAGTTATAAATAGTGTAATTAACACGACTTTCTTTTATATATATAGATGCGAAAGTAGCTCTGTCTCCGTCTGTCTGTCTTGCTTTTTGTCAGAATATGGGAGGTTTATGTGAATATTTTTATATATTTTAAGTAAAATAATTAGCCCAAGTTATTAAAAATGCCACCCACAGTATTTCACGCAGATAAAGTCTTGGGTACAGCTTCATAAGAAATTTAAACTTTTGGTAATATTTGTATTGAATTTTGATCTGTGTATGGAGTTCCCGCCATTGCATTCTACTTCGATGATGCTGGCTTATTCACATTACCATTGATTTTGACTATCGAAACACTGACGCAAAAAAATGTTGTCGTCCCTCTCGTTCTCTTTGAAAAAAACATAGACAACAACATAGTTTTGTATAGTTGCTCCGGCAGTGGAAGCCCACAAGTTGTATAAAATTGAAAATGAAAGTGATTCTAATAGAAAACTTGTTTCGTCTTTGCTATTAAATCTTGTTTTTGGTTAGCGATACAAATAATTTCATCACATATTGTGACTATTAGCGTGTTTATATGTTTAGAAATTTACCTAAGTCTATTTTTTTTTGGTAATTATTAAATATACAATGTTTGCTTGTATTTTCTTTGCATAAATCCATTTAGTCATGTAGCGAGGTAAATATATTGTTTTCTTAAAATGTGGTAATGTACAAAGCCAGAACAAAGCCAAGTTCTGCCAGACATGCGCTCTAGACGTGTAAACAATTGTTTACTCAATGCTATGGTACCAATTTTTTGATTCCTCTTAATCGTTAAGGATATCTCGTAAAACAAATTAATTCCTCAGCAGTCTACAAATTTCTTGTATGGATGTAATAGTTATCCCATAAAAGGTTCATTGTTTTCATCAATACAATTCGTATAGGATTTTTTTAAAAAAGCAGATTCATTTGGTAGTTTGTGATAATAAAAATTCAACATAAAATTTCAAAATAAAAACTATAAATTATTGATGGGCTTATTAGATTTAGGTAAAGTTCCAAAATAATATTTTAATAGAGATATTGAATATAACTCAATAGTTACAATGTAGGTACCTTATTACTTTGCTTCATTATTCAATTTTTAACAGCGGAGTGTAGCATCGATGGCGGATATATCGGCAAACTATGTGGGTACCTAGGCACAGAAATAGTTTGACCCAATGAAAGGTCAACTCTGTTTCACTCTGCTATTTGTACTATTTTAGTAAACAATTCTCCAGTCTCACTTTCAGTCAATGCGAAAGATGTGATAGCTCGGCTTACGTAAGCGCTGCCTGCGTACACAGCATGCCCGCGCGGATGTAGTATCAACTCACAAGGCCAATACTTTCATTGAGATGAGACCGTGATTCTGCAATCGGGCGTCAATCGTCGCAGCGATCAGACGCCACTTGAGCACGTAACTGCCAATTTGTGTGCAAATAAACAAGACCATGGACCGATAAAGACTGTCGCGCCCCGCTGCGCAGGCACGCTGCGCCGCGCCGGCCCGGTTCAATGACACGATTCGACTGATATAGAAGTAGCGCCATCTGTTATCACCCGTGGAAATATTAATTTCATTAGCAACAATCACTTACGTGAAGATTTCGAGTTGCAGTCACACCTCGTCTGTCGAATCCGATAATTATGGATATGCACACACAAATAACAATAGCTTTTTGTTGACAAACAACCGGCCACACATGCAAATCACATCAACAACACAATCCTTAGCAAGGGCCAGGGACGGACTGGAGGCGATGCATCGTGACGCGATCCCTTTCGTGCGTAGGGCGAAAGCCAACGCCGCGCACATTGGTCGGGTAGGGGACCAATCGCGGAGGCGGCCCCGCGGTCGCAACGCAGTGGGGAAAACGAGAGAGGAATTCGCCAGTGAGTTCTGTCATTCGTTTCAAACACAAATTGGTGTGCGAGGCCACACCGCTTTGTATAGAGACACCAATCGGCAGCATGCGATTAGACGCCGGCGGATGGATCCGGGGCCGTTAACCTAGACCAGCCGAGCCCGGTCCGCGCTCCTGCAGCACTCCCCTTCAAACTGAACGTTTGCCATAAATAGGGCAGTCTATTCTAGCTGCACAAATCCCGGAATTGCTGTCCTTTTCCTCATCTGAACAGCATCTTCCAATGTTACCTTAGTCAAATTAACATATATACCTATAATATGTCATATACCTTTAAGAGGAACGAAATCGGCTTTACTTTGAGATAGCATTCAGAGAATCCTCAATAGTATAAGCTACAGTATGTATATGAACGAAGCATCCGTATTACCTGCACCTGCGTAAACAAGAATAAAAAAAAGTATCAACATTTCAAGATCAAATTTTGAAAGTCACCAAGGTGCAGTCTATTAATGAGGACAACTTCGCTATTTTAAACCATAGAGAATACTTGAAAGAAAAATTAAAACAACAGTTTATAATAAAGTATGGGGTTTTAAGAACCCTCTCCGACACAAGCCATGACAGCAATTGTTGACATACTCATTACGACAAACAAGACCCTCCCTAATTTACAAAAAGAAGTGATTTGCCAATCGTAAATACAATTTACATATACCATAATTCCCCGTGTACCAATTAGATTCAAATTTGGACCATTACATTTGAAGGGTGGTTTCGGAAGATGAAGTGGTTGAGAAAAAGTCAAATACTATTGACACGTAGTCGACCATCGAAGAACATTAACGGCACATTAAAGTTTTAAAGAAAGTAATCTAAATGAACAATAAGTCTATTCAAAATAGTATATTTCCAGGATTACTATTTCGTAGTTAACAAAGATATTAACTATATACTCTGAGACCTATTTAAATTGACCTGTTGACTCGATAATTTCTAATACTGTTACCCTACAACTTTACTGACGTGACACTTGTATTAATACGTATTGCCATCCCTTACATTCTCTTTGGCAAAACAGAGACAATAATATGCACTAATTCAAGGATCACTGCAGTCGAAACATACAGTAAAATCTTATCAATCATGTTAACACTCTTACGAACAAGATTTTCATTTCAATGCTCACAATGATAGGCACTGTTTGTTTAAATTTACTTTCGGATTCGTTCGTAAGGAATATTATTATATTTAGGTATAATTCTAACTGATGTCAAATACTTTGTGGTTTTTGTTGTTTCTAGCAGCAAATATTTGTTACTGATTCATTTATTGCTTAAATCATTCCATTGAGTCTTATTAAAGAATCGCCGTAAATAATACTATCTAGCTTGTTTATGGATAAGCTTTATTATGTGAATGCTAAGAGGTATTTGCACTATTCTTGTTGTTTGATGTTGGACGCGAGCACTCGCATCGACTATGTCCAGCCCTGGTGACCGCCTCGCCAGCCATGTTGTTCACTTCCCACCACGCCGCACCTCCCAGCATGTTGCGGAAGTAAGGAGGGATAGATTCCTCGCGTAATAGTTGCCTGAAAATATAATAAGTACCTTAACAATAACAATAAAGACTATTGAGATATAATACCTATGCTGTGGCGCTTTGGCCAAATTTAGGGAGGATTTATAGGGCTATATGTATAGATCATAATCTTGGTCCTCAGCCTGCAGTGACTTATGCAATATAAATCTTCCTTCATTACTATAAACTACACAAAACTATAATAGTTAAATGTGACAATTATCAATTATCAAATAACTATTTTGAAAAAATTGAAACATAACTTCGAATATGTGACAAGAGGTGACACGAACTTTATTTGCGACTGATAAGAATAAACCAATTTAAAACCAAACAATTTAAAGCTGATTATTGTCCCTGATTTATTCGTCGATTCGAGAACTGATAAGGTGTCGGCGCGAAATATAAAGTCGATTGTTGGACTTATGCTTGTAGTTGAATTATTTACTTTGCATATTTTTCCTCAATACAGGTCTTGATTCGCAGTTTCGTAGTAAACTTAAATATATCAGCACTTGTCAAAACAAAAAACCGAAGCTAACCCATACAAGTCAGTTGGAATTAATGAGATTCGATCAATAAAGCTATCCCTAATATAGCCCCCACACATTAGGTTTTAACCATATACGTATAAGCTATAGATTATTGCCACAGGCACATACTAGTTGTGAAGCAAAACTGTTCCTATTGGTCATACCTTCAAGGTTTAAACTATCATGCTTAAGCATAACTGATTAAGCGAATGGACGTAAGTCTCGGGTTTACACTAAAGAAACTGTAAAGGAAGACTATACTTGAAGAACTCCTCTTCCTTGGCTTCTTCTCTCCGCCTACGCCAGTATCGCTGCAAGTTTTCATTCGGTCTCGATATCTCTTCTACCGCTCTGACATATTCGTCTTGCTTCTCTTGCCAAGCTCTTTTTAATTCTTCGCATGCCACTAAATTACCCATATATTAGCAAAAAAATTACAAATACAATAAAAAATAAAAACAAAAGTTCATTCTTTTTACAAGCTCCTTTAGAATAGTTATGATTGAACGGAATTTTCTTTGAGTATGTATTGTAAATCTAATATAAAAACAAAATTTCAAAATGTTTACTGTTAGATGTACTAACGTGCGTAATGTTCTAGTTATTATTCACAGTTATTCTTAATCTTCTTGAATTATAAGCACGTTCACAAACTAGGCGTACTACATGTATCAACATTTAGTTTACAAATATATTGTTATCTCGTTTTTTTTTTCAAATTGACTATGATAATAACGTTTTCTTACAAGTATGTCGACAGTCGGATACTCACGGTCAACGTAAAACTCACCTTCTCCCGTCTTAGCAAATATCGGCGGTTGAGGAAGTTTCTGACTTTCAGTTGTTATCGTCGGTCGAGCACTGCTATGTATGTTGTCAGAGAGCTCGTTCTTCAAGTCTAAGTAGATCCTACACAAAACATGTTAAAGAAAGAAAAGAATGGGAAGGTAAACTGTATCTTACAGAGGAGGAGATGAATAGGAAAATGAAATATTAACTTTCTATGAATACGGCGATTAAATGAAGGCAACGTACAATTGCAGATGTCAAAGAGTAGCAGTCGCTTTGCTATTGAGTCGAATTCAGGTTACTGCTTACACGTTTGCCACCTTACAAAGTAATTTGAGGGGATATTTCAAACGGTCATAGCTTTGTTTCCAATAATTCATCAACTAGAACATCAGATATGACCCACTTTTTTAAATTCATATTCATGCGTTTACAACATATATGGATACTCTCACAAGATAAACCATTGATATGATTAAAGTTGCGGGAGTACCCTGAACGACAGGGCCTGATCAAAGGACATCGTATACCAGAGGACGATTAAACCCTGGGTGATGATAAAAAGAAGATAAACCTGTGAGCTATTTCTTGCAATTTCTCATCAGTTTTTTTCTCGTCCTCAGTCCTTGGGTCTCGGATAGGCACATTTAGTATAGCTTCCGATTCAGATTGCATCATACGCCGGTATTTTAACACAGCCTTCACCATCTCCTTACCCCCTTTCATATCGTTCCTCGACTCTTCGTCCCACAGTAACTCTAGTGTCCTTCGCATAATTACTATTTGTTAGTTAAATCAGCAAAACGGTTAATAAGTTCACGATGATTAAAAAAAACAATAAAATAGCCATTATGATAATTAAATGCAAATGTATCTATCACATAAATTTTTCCACAAATAGTTTTTTTATCGCTTATTATTTGTATGTACTTAGCACATGTACGTCCTCTACCTAAGCTCGCATAGGTTGATAAATAGTATCAGTAGTTAATATGTTAAAAACCTTTCCACTGGTAAAAAAAAACTGACGTCAGTTAAATATTTACGGTTTTTGCAGAACTAAAAAATTTATAGAATGACCGTCATGTAAATGGTCGATGGTGTTTAGTTAGGCGTTCTACAAAGTTAACCGATGGTCTTGATCTACGTCAACAAGATTTCTGGTGCCCTCTAAAGGTGAAGATGGTAAATTTACCTTAAAACATATGCTCTAGGTAATCTTGGTAATTTAAACTCTTCAATTCTCTTCGGCTCGGGTTGAAATCTTCCATACGGACGCATCCAATGATAAAAACCTTTGCCCGTGTCTTCTTTTAAGTCTTTAAACTTAAGATTCTTTGGCTTATCACAGTATTTAGATCGCATTAACCATTTCTATAATTAGAATAAATGTTATAGGCATCTAAAGACCTCATACAAGTTTAGAAAAAGTAAAATGATATTCGTACTTCTGTTTCAGTGAGTTGTAATGGCGTAAGTATTGATAGAATTCTGCGATGATCTCCAAAAGTATCATACTCATTGATTGAACACCAAGGCTGCCAACGGCAATGATTCTTATATTGTTCCATAATTGAACGGTGAACCAGCTCAGAACAACTCAAATCCCTGCGATAAGATAATTATTTCTTTTAATTACTAGACATTTTTGACGGATTTGTTTAAATTTTGTAAAGTTTCATACTAACCTCCTAAATACAAAAAATCTTAAGGCCTTTGCATCATACATTTCCCTACACTTTCCCAGTAACGTAAGGCAGGACGCGGTAGGTTTATATGGTACTTTTTCATCTTTGTTTTGTTCAACTTCGTCTTTCATCGGATCAGTCACTATATTGATTGCACCTTCCACGTCAACAACTATATTTTTACCGAAAGAATCCTTCATAGTTAGCCATGTTTGTTCAATATCGCTTACGTTCGTCACATTATTTACGTTGACCGCACATGTGGTAGTAGATTCACACTGATTGCAAGCTTCAAAGTTAATATTTAAACATGCACCGTCGAAATTGGCATTTGTTGATGTATCAAGCAAAAAATCGTATTTCCCATTTGTATCTAAGACGAGAGAAGTTTTATTTGGCGAATCAACAGTAATATCGCCATTAGCTTTGTTAACAGTGACGGTAGCAAAGTTAGCGTTCTCTATTGTATGAGTCATATGAACTGATACATAACCGTCCATTCTCATTTCTTTTTCCTCTTCTCCCACATTTTCACTTAAGGTGTTGCTTGTTGAACTATCATGTGATGCTAAACTTTCTTTACTTTTTGGCGATTCAACAATATCTTTTGGTGTCTTATCATTTTCAAATATAACACGCGAATTCAATAAATCAGTAGAATCGACCTCAGGATAAATTTCTTCATCTTCAATTGAGAATGTCGTAATAATTCTGGTGTTGTCATGGAATGTTGCAACAAACATCCCATCTTTATTGAGTAACGTATTAGTGCCATCCATTCGCCGAGAAAACACTTCACCCAAATTATAGTCCGTGGCCGTCCTTACTAGTAGCTTTTCTGCGCTTATGAGGTGATTGTTTACCCATTTCTCCTTCAAGCCAGTAGAATCCGTTATTTCGAATTCATCAATAAATAACTCGTATTGTGGCGTGCCGACCGAAGTTTCATTCTGTTCAATAACACTTTTCGAAGATTTTGATGCGGATTTACCTAGCTTGTCTTTTGCGGGTGCGGATTTACCCTTGACTTTTTTATTTTTCTCCGAACTACTGGCGCTGCGAATTTCCTCTATAATTTCTTGATGTACAATTCTTTTTTCACATTTGATTATTTTAATATACGTGGCGTCCGGTCTGTATATTTCTATAATACCAGATTTTTTAAAAATAACCACTTCACCATCTAAAGTCATACAACGCATGTCTTCATTGACATTTGTTACATGACTTACATAAAATTGTTTGATATGATTAACTTTGGGCGAATTATCTTCATTTACACTCTCTATTATAAGACCGTTGGGCCACGTTATTACGAAAGTATGGTATAATTTTGAATCACATATTAAAGTGTTAACTGAACTGGATGTTTTAACTTTGCTCTTACTTGAGTTTACATTTTGTTTTGTTTTACTTTGGCTACAAAGTGAAGTTACAACAGGTATAGGTGGTTCATGCCAATTTTTCTTTAGATAGTATGTTACTTGATCTTTACTTATAATTCTAAAGGATTCGCCAACATTATCGGTATTGATAGGAACAGCATCCCCTATTTTTTTTTGCATCCAAAATTCATTATTTTCGTTACCCGGAACCACATTTAAAACTAAATACTCCAAATTCATTGGTATGATAATAGTGTAAAAACTGCATATTTTTGTACCGTCTTTAGAAAAAAAAATCGAATCTTTTCCGAATACTTCAACTCTTCTTTCTCCTAAGTTATAGCCGGAAAATCTTTTTAGGTACGAATTATATTCCGAAACATTATCAGCATCAGATGTCACATCGACACCTTTCTTTTTGTTTTCTTGTGTAGATTTTGTTTTGCGGCTACTTTTGGAATCTGGGCTGGAAGTCGATGAAACTGTCATTTTAGGCAATAAGTTACTTTGTTCTAAATCCTCTTCATCGAGACTATCGTTTTGTATTCTTTCTTGATATTTCAGAGACCCTGTAATTAAGAACTCAGAATCTATATCATCAATATTTTCAACACAATTTTTTGTTGGAACTTTATCTAAGGACTCTTTCCATTCTAATTTAGTTTTTAACAGAGTGCTTTCGTCGTACAGTTTTTCTTCGTCTTGAATCCATTGATATTCTTCCTCAAGTACGAAATCAAAAAAGTCTTGTAAACACACGGGGGTTGGTAAATGACAACGCCATTCTTCTCGAGAAATTCCATCACAATCATGATTATTATAAAACATCATAACAAAATCATCAGTTACTTCACAATATTTATAGTTTAAGCAATTAAATTTGGTAAACGCCTTGAGTAATACTTGTAAGGCATTTATTCCAGAAAAATCTTCGAAAAAATCATATTCGTCAATTAAATGATTCACAGGCTTATCGTTTGTTATTTCAAGAGCAGATACTAGTTCGCTTAAATCAGGACAATCAAACAGAAGCTCAACTCGTTGCTCCTCTGAGCTGCTTCCAGAGGAAAACTCTTTAGTATAGCTGTTACTTTTTACAATAGTCGGGCTCGGCGGAGAAGTAGCGCTGCTCGTCCAGAATAACGACGTTGTTTTAGGAAAGGGTTCCGCGAAAGTACTACGTTTTAAATATATTTTCTTAAATTCAGAAATACTGGTTGGCGGAACGCTCCGTTTTTTCAAAGAACTCCTATTATTATAAAGTTTACGAAAAGACAACATGTGAACTAGTCTACTGAACAAGGAATCGTCAAGTTCTTTTTTGTCGAAACATGTGTGTAGGGCGCTGAGGTGAAAGTTAACCTTCGCCTGTAACTCTTCTGATGGAATTGCCTGATTTTGCCACAAGTTGCAAATAGGCATGTTAACTAACGAAGACCAAATTATATTGTCCAAATTAATATGTTCTAAATGAAAAGTAGTGCATTGTGCACAATCTCCATAGTTTATAATTACTGGATCTTTATATTTGTCATATTCTTCACCACATGTTATTCGGTAATTTTTTTTATTAAAATCACCCTTAGATAAAGTATCAAAAACTTTGTTAATAAGATTATCGGCTTTATCAAAATTAGTGGGACTTTTAGTACTACAACTATTTTGCATTATTGTAAAATCTGTCGACAGAGATGTTGTACCGCTTTTGCTGTCATAGGAAGCGTAGTAACAAATAGTTTGTAACATACTATCTATTATTGAAAAAATTGTGGTACATTCCATAGGGATTTCGTTTAATTGATCACAGTATGTTTTTAACATTTGCACATTCTCACTTTCAGTGGGTATACACTTGACATCCATGTTATCTAAATAGTGTGCGTGTTGCCTCGTTAAATCTTGTATATCGTACATGAGGAAACTGAGCTCGTCGTACACTCGGTCAGCGCTACTCGACAACGTTTCACTACTGCCGTACGGCGGAGTAAAAACTATAAAAGCCATATCTTTAAAATTTTGAGCAGACGTATTGTCTAATCTTAATTCCTGTAATGTTTTCCAAAATTCATAAGATTTTTCTGCAGCCAACTCAATTGCACTATGTCCTCTTTTAGTTCCTGTAAAATAACCTGATGATATTTTATTAGATGCGGGATCAATCCTTATTTGAACAACCGCTGTTAACGGAACGCCAATTTTCATGAGGCTCTCCAAGAGATAGGGCTCCAAAAATCCGGTAATGGCCAGATATAAATTAGGACCGTCGAGCGGAAAGTCATCTACGTAAACTTTATCTCTCCATTCTTCTCCTCTCACTCGAAGTAATGTGTTATATTTTTTGCCTTCTTCCGGTACTATAGTACTTATAGCATCTGTTTCATCTTTTTTGCCTTTACTTTTAGGATGTGGAGGCTCGACCGGTTCACTCGGTTGGGCACTTTGAAGTGGCATATTATTTCTTATTTCAGAGCGATCTATCATTGTCAATGATTCATTTCGCATACCTTCTCTTACAACAAATATTTGCTTTTGTATAGAAAGATACTCTTGTTTCATTTTTAAAACAAGATGTTTTATTATAAGCGCGAGTATATCTGGGGGAATATCTTTCTTTTCTTTTAGGTACATGTGACCTTCCTCGAAAACTCGTAAGGTTTCATCTTTTACCTTCTTTTCAGCACCAAGTTGGTTAACCATGAACATGGTTTCGGATTTACAAATATTTTTGATTACAAACCTTTTTTCTTCCTTAGCGAATGTTTCGAATTTGTTTAAATACATGATTTCTTGTTCGCCTCCAGCTGTTTCAAAAATAACTACTTTAACGTTCCACGTAGGCTCATTTAAAGGTGTTTGCTCAATAAGTATTCGCCAATAATTATCATCATCGCCGCGCTCTTTCTCTTTTTTAGGAGGCATTTCGACTTTATATTAAACCACGTCTTCCGGTCACTTTATAGAATTAAATAAATGACTTTTTGTTTTGTTGGAAAATGTCAAGTTGATATGTTTTAATGAAAATTCTTACGTGGCGACCAGTGACATCATGTAACAGTTGTTTCAATCGATTGTAATAATTAAAAAACACACGTTAAAAAAATCGGAAGGTCTGAATGTAATATCAAAAAATAAATAAATAAATATATATATTTCGTACACATGATCTATTTGTACGACATGATGATTTTAACGGGACTTCGACAAAAGGTAGCTAATGCACGCAGTGCGCTGATGAAGTCGCGGGCGACCTCTACTTATCTATATAAATAAAAGAAAGTCGTGTTAGTTACACTATTTATAACTCAATAACGGCTGAACCGATTTGGCTGAAAATTCATGGGTA
>JAOPJD010000025.1:2717308-2731542 GCA_026167825.1 Papilio polyxenes | reverse complement strand
AGCGGCCACATGAATTCGCCGAAATGGCGAAGCGACCGCTGCCCATAGACATTCGCAATTGCAAATGCGTTGCCTACTCTCAATCAACGAAGAAGGACACAAAAATAAAATATTTAACCTGCGTATTTAATATTAAAGGAAAGACTGTGTGCATTATCAATTCAAGTAAAAATTATATGCTATTTAAAAATAGGAAGTATTTTTTTAACATGCCTTTTAGGATAACTTTTCAGATTTAGGAATCATAGTGATTGCCGATCTGGTATTAGTTTCAGTGTTAGGTCAAACTTCCCATAAAACTGTTCTATTTCTACTTATGTGATGTGTAAAACTTATATCAGGATGATGATTCAACACATTATCAACTACATAAAAAGCTTGCGATCATAACATATTATGATGGCAAGCTTTTTATGTAGTTGAGTCATAACTCATATAAACTGTTGGAAAATCACCACAAAGTTTAGTTTTGAATTGTTTACTATACAACTAATCTATCGAGATTACCACTCTTTGGGCTTAGCTTTCCTATTTATAATTCCTAACAGGTATTTTAACAACTTTAGTCATACATCAGGTAGTAGATTAACAATCCAATCACTAATTAGGTTCATTCCTCTCTTGTTTATAGAATGTCCTAATTTAGGCATTACATGAAACTCTCCATTGACACCATATTTCTTCAACTCATTGAATGTATTTCTTCCCCAGGTCAGATCCACTAAATCATCACTGTCACCATGAATCTGAAGTAGAGGTGGCACTGAAATAAATTATTTCTTATGTTTATTTACACCTCTGAATCATCATCATCATCAGCTCACTATACGTCCCCTCTCAGGGGCTCGGAGCCTACTCTAACTTAGGGGTGACACCTCTGAATACTCAGAGTATAAATACCCAGACTGCAGGCAATATTAGTCGGCTCAAAGTCAAAGAAAGGACAATGGAGAGGGCAATGCTCGGAATCTCTCTGTGTGATCGCATCAGAAATGATATGATCCGCAGCAGAACCAAAGTAACTAACACTGCCCAAAGAATTGTAAACCTTAAGTGGCGATGGGCAGGCCATATTGCCCGCAGAACGGACGGCCGATGGGGCGCAGTCCTGGAATGGAGGCCACGTACAGGTCGACACAGCGTGGGTAGGCCTCTCGCAACATGGACCGATGATCTTGTCAAGGTTTCGGGAGTATCCTAGATGCGGGTTGCACAGGACCAATCATCGTAGCGATCTTTGGGAGAGGCCTATGCCCAGCAGTGGGCATTACGAGGCTGAATGGATGGATGTATGGAAATACCCAGAGTTGTTTTAGGGATACCCTTAAATGACTCTTTTAGGTATTAAATGATGGGTCCTATGTATGAGGGCCAAAGTAATAAATTTTTACTTTTTAAATAAAAGCTACGTCTTAGTCTAGTTAACAACATGCATTAAACAAAAATACACATTTACAGGTGTAAATATGTTTTTTTGCGAAGTAAAACAGCCTATGCTACATCTTTTCCTATATGGTTGAACCTTTGAGAGCCTCTCCTGAAAAGTTGTCAATTTGCACATTGGCAACAAGCATAACAACAATCACATGTGTAACTAAGTGTCAACTGTTCTTGTAACACTATTTTGAACTTACATTTTATCCCAGAGCTTTTACTGAGGTCTTGATATACAACGGATTGGTTGTTTAGAAAGGAGCTAAATGCAAACACACCAGCCAAGTTGCGCTCCCACCTGTAGCCCGTGTACAATGAAAGTGCTCCGCCCATAGAGAATCCACCTGGAATATTGAGAAATATGTGTTTAAATAGTTTTTCTAAAATGTTCCACTCTCATATGTTCATCTCTTCACACAACACTAGCTCATGTGAAATAAAAATGGAAGAAAAAACCTCTTATATATAGTTAATTACTTTAAATAATAAGGACTCTTACCGACAATAATTCTATTGATAGGAATACCACCATCAACTTCACTTTTAATTAAATCTTTAACTTGCACTCCCATTCTTTCCACTGAATCCAACTTCTCTGCAACACTTTGGTTTATGTCCGCTCTATCAAACCATACATTACTTGGTTGACCACCAGCTGGTGTGTAAGGCTGTAACGGTGCTGTTGGATAAATCACTTTAATCTGTGGAAATTTGAAGTTTTTCGTCATTAAATTTACCCATTCTTGCATATGCTCTCCATTTGCCCCTGAAAATGAAAATGTACAATTTTGAATAACAGTTCCACCTCGGAATATTTTTAGAGCGCGAAATTAACGTTATTTCGTTCATTGTCATTTCCAAAATTGGTAACAAGTAATAAATTTCAACTAAAAAGCCTTTGTTTTGAGTATAAAAATTTTAGGTTATACAGTACAAACAAACCTGATCCATGGAAAAATATAACAGTGGCAGTATGTTTGGCACCAGTGTTTCGAGTGAAAGTTAAAGCGCTTAATTTAGACATTACTTATAAATTTATAGTTGTATAAATGCAGTGGAAAATGCAATATAATTTAAGGTCAACAATACAAGACAAAATTTATACTTCAAATTTGAACCTATTGATAGATACTTGGGATGGGGAATGATTTTTTTATAATGGCAACAAAAATTTCAAAAAATTGTAATTTTTGATTGTCGTCGAGTATTTTATTGTAATCGCGGTCGCGCTGTAATTGATTATTTGATAATTTGATGTCCTCATATGCTGAAAAATATTTGTTTTCACGGAAAAAATGTATAGTCAAATAACATTAGATACCTATGTCGAAAATACTAGATTTTATTTTAAATGAAATTAGTTCGTTTGATGTAATAACTTAGATGTACGGTGTTGCAATATCAATGGAGTTTGTGGAGCCCTCATGACAGGGTTTTTTTTTATTTGGTCAAACTTGAACGGTGGTTACACACTAATATATTAATCAGTTTATTAATCGTCATATAAATAAAATAATATTGCATCTAAAACATGTATGCACTACATTTTGCCGAAATTGATTGAATCATATCAAAACAAACTTAAAATCGATTCAAATATATTCGTTTCCTTACTATCAAAGTAAACATTTTTCTTATCAATAAGTTTTAGTAATAAGACGATGATAATATGTAAATTATGCATAGAATATGTTTGATAAATGATTGTATATACTATCTACGTAGATAATTAAATATTTCTTATGTGATAAAACGTGAACACGACCAAGTCTTCGATTTAGTATTGACTGAGTTTGTCCACGAATTTTTAGATATTTTCACATCATGCTTAAGGTAAGAAAAGATTTTAAATGGCCTTTAATTAGTTTATATAAATACAATTTCAATAGTTACAACCCATCAGCTTCTTTTTTGCTGTATAAGCTTTACCTCCACATTTATTTATAGGTTAACATAATAATGCTTTCTTTACAAAAATAGTGTTATTTCTACGAAGTAACAACGAAAGAGATATGGTTTAAATTCATTAATTTAGCAAGAAGTTAAATTTGAAGGCTGTTGTCTTGCGTCAAGAGTATATTAATAATTCTTATTCTTGAGTGATTTTTAAAAGATAACTCACAGTGTGACTGGGTGTTAGAAGGTTAAAATATAACTCTATTAAACAGTAAAGAAAATTGTTATGACCTTTGGGCTCTACTAACATTTTCGAAGTTTTATAAAGAAGTAGTAGTAGGCATGTGTCAGTATTAAAGTAGCGCCTGTTTGAGCAGGTAGGATATGCACAACAGCCAACCCAAGTTGCGGAAGAACCTGATGGGGTTGTAGTTCCAGGAATAATCTCCTAGAGCCATGGTGTTGATTCTATATCCAGAAAGTCTCAAGATAGTACATTTTAACATAGGGTACAATTTCGTCCTCCAAGTTTGCTCTATGTAAAGGACTGCCAGTTATAACTTTGTTAAATAAATATTTGTAAGCCTTGATTTGTGTCCATGAGTGTTGATATATAATCTTTACATTAATGCATTTCCAGGGACTTGTTGGGTTAGTAACTGGCGGAGCATCCGGCTTAGGCCGTGCTACTGCGGAAATGATATTAAAGCAAGGCGGACGAGTTGTTATTTGTGACCTGCCTTCCAGCTCTGGACAGGAAACAGCAAAACAACTTGGGGAAAATGCAGCATTTGCACCACTCAATGTAATTGCAGTTATTTTCATTTATTACACTGCATTTTATAAATTTTTATGACACTAACAAATAGATTCTGGAATTTATCTGGCATTGGTGAATTCTTTGATAACTAGAAACTATCTTAATAACATATAAATGTGAATGTTTCAATGGATGTTTGTATGAAGGTATCACCAGAATAGCTCATTGGATCTTGATGAAATTTGGTACAGACGTAGAACATAGTGTGGAAGAACACATAGGCGTTTTTTTTAAAATCCGGATTGAGTAACGGACGACAGCTAGTTTTCAATAAATGAACAACTTTCAATAATAAAAATGTGCATTGAAATTACATCTTATTAACAATTTTTCTTTGCCTCTCTCTATCAAACACAAAATTCTTAGGCAAATATTTAAACTATGGTTTTATTAATGTACACATTATAATTTTAAGGTTACATCAAAAGAAGATGTCCAAAATGCTTTGCAGACGACCATGGATAAATTTGGTCGCCTCGACGTGGCTGTCAATTGTGCTGGAATTACAACTGCAGCTAGAGTTTATAATTTTAAAAAGGATCAACCTTTTGATCTCAAACTATTCCAGCAAACTATTGAGGTCTGTTATTATATATCTTGAGTATTGGACTAATCAATGCATGTATTTGCTTTTTTTTACATTTCTGAGCTGGTAATGTATAATTTTATAACTAATTGCAGGTTAATTTGATAGGCACTTTTAATGTAATCCGTTTGGCAGCAGGTATGATTGGTAAGAATGCAGCAGATGCAAATGGACAAAGAGGAGTTATAATAAACACAGCTAGTATAGCAGCATTTGAAGGACAGGTACATTTGCACTTGAGTTATTAATACAACATTTCATCATTCAAAACACATTTCCTCATCAATCATGTATTCTCTATATAATTCTTACCTTTTATTTTATATTGAAAAAGCTAGTGCTTGACCACAATCCCACCGGATGAAGTGATGATGAGGTCTAAAGATGGTAGGCGCTAACTATGTAAATAACTATTCACTATACTCTTGAAGCTGTTTACGAATACGTTGTACTCGTCGTCGTCGTTTCTTTACATATCTTTGAGCTGTGGAAATTAAAAGGTAGCTTATTAAGTCATCTGGTTTTAAACCAGTGATGAAACTGTCATATAAGTCTGGTTTTTGACTTACTTTATAGAGTATTTAGTCTATTAGTGACAACAATTTCGAATTTGGATTAATCTAGAAATTTTAGATATTGTTTTATTATGTTATTTATTTGATTCATTTAATAAATAAATAAGTACTTTGTTATCTTTAATCACAATATGATTAATTTAAGATTCCTCATCGTACTCTCTAATGGGATCTTTGACTAAATGAAAGTATTTGATTGCTTTACTTCAGATTGGGCAGGCGGCTTACGCAGCATCAAAGGCAGGTATAGTGGGAATGACATTACCAATAGCTAGAGATCTCGCCAAGCAGGGCATTAGAGTTGTGACTATTGCACCAGGTTAGTACAATTTTAAGGTACAGGTAAATAAACAAATTTTTTTTTTCATTATTGTTACAATGTAGTACATTATTACAAAAAAATTACAAACAAAATAATTGTTTAGTTTTAAGTGACATGGAGGTAAATCTATCTTATATAAGTTTTTGAACACAAGTATTATGATTTTTTATTTGTATGTGATCAAAATTGGCTTCTGAACAAAGTTGAAAGCTTTTTTAAGAAAACTTTTATAATTGGCAACTTTTGTAAAAAAAAAAAATTCTCTCCATTGTCTTAATATCACATTACAATATAATTTATGTAATCTTTTAATTCAGAGTTGAATAATAGTTATTTACTAATCCATAAATATACACAGGTTTATTCCGCACACCCATGATGGATCTGTTACCAGAGCCCGCTATTAAACAGTTAGAAGCCTCAGTGCCTTTCCCGCCTCGTCTTGGAAATCCTAATGAATATGCCTTACTGGTACAAAGTATTATACAAAATCCAATGATCAACGGTGAAACAATAAGATTGGATGGTTCTTTGAGAATGCAACCCTAAAATATTTAAAATTTGAATGTTTTATAAGAAAAAATCATTGTTTATTTTATATGTAGTGTGTATATGAGGGTATAATAAATTTTTATTCATTTAAACTCTTTTATTGCTTTGTTTTTGTAAAATTGTTCGCATTGTATTCAATGGTGAGTATTTTAAATAGTTTAGCGCACCTAAAATGTGGTTAAAGATCAACATCGAATGGAAAAATAAAGTTCGTCTTCATGTCTGACCACTATGGCGGTTTTACTGACGTGCAAGTTTACTTTTATTGTTAAAAGATGGCGCTAGTAGTAGCACTTTTAAATCGTGTTGCACTGAATACATTGTTCTTTCATTTTTCAATCTCTAAACTTGAATTTAATTGAAAAAACAACATAACTTTTTTAAATGAGAACGATTTATATATTTGACATGTTAATGATTAAGTAGTAGGTAGGTATTAATAAATATTGTAACTTTCTCACTAGTATTTTACAAGTTATATGCTTCAGTTTTATTTTTATCGAAAAAAAAACTAATGCTTTTCAGATTTGTTTAGATAGGTGATTAATTTTAACCGATTTGGAGGTAAAATAAAGACGCAATAATTTAAACGAAAATATGATTTATTTCTACAATAAAGGGCACACGTTCGTGCGTCTCACAATGATAATTAAAAATGATGAAAATAAATACACCGAGAGTGCGCGTGCGACGCATTGTACAGTCGCACCGCATACGCACGTGTATGTATGTATATTGTGATGAAATACACTTAGTTCATCATCTACGGTTTGAAGTCAAGACGTAGACAATAAAATAGCGACAACAATTATATATATCTATTAGTTTAAATGTACAAAAGTTGCAGCGAGAGGTGAGGTGAGTCGCGATGGGCTCGAGGTCTCGCGGGTAGGTACGCCGACGCCGGTTGCTCCATTCATAACTGGACTGTCACAGGCGACAATGCAACGCTATTCCATCGGTATAACAATTAAACAAATGGTAACAAATGTAGTATCTTTTATTCAAAATAAAAATATTACAGCAACAAATAAAATGTATAAAAGTTGCGTGTTTTCGAGAAATAAATCTATTTTTCGATATTAATACAGTTAAAATGGTAGCAACCTTACAAAAATAAGAGCCTTGAATGGCTGAACTTAACGGGTGTACTTAGGGTATTACATAATATAATATATAGTTGCGAGGGCTTCGTTCCCTGGCAGCAGGCGCGCTAGTCGGCGCCGCGTCGTAGCCGCGGGCTCCACGCCGCGCCGATATACAATATTAACACATAAATAGCCATATGTCTATGGTATCAGATAGATATAATAAATTTATAACATCAAATGCGATATTGCATTGGTATTTTGCCAGCCCCCATATTATCAACAATAACCATATAATATTGATCGAAACTGTTGTACCTCGCCCTAGCTATATGTACAATCAATAAAACTAACGGCTCTCGAAATGAAGTTAGGTGCAAAGTAATCGCTTAGGTACTTAACATTTACATTCTACGATGAACCCTCAGGCGGAGGACGCCTGTCGATTCGCTCAAGTTCACGTCCTCATACAAACTTATACCGATACAATACTATACAGAGACTAAAGTAAACAACATCCATTGACATTATATCTAACTTATCGTTAATGAACAACAAAGTGGCTAACTTACAAAATAGCAACGCGTTCGTCGACGCGCGTCACTTAGCGTACAGCGGTTTTATTTTATTATATTTTGGAATGTGTGTGACGCGTTTGATTCTCCCGCTCTATCGTGTCGTCAACTCGTCGTGATGATGTGGCGATGGTGGCCGCGAGGAGTTTGTCGTCGGCGCCGAGTGGCCATCGCGTGGCCATCGAGTGGCCATCGCGTGGCCGCCGAGTAGCCGCCACGTGGCCACCCGGCGCGCTCTGAGCGAAGCGACAGTCGCTAGCATATAACCTCCGACAACTAAATCCTCGCTCCTTTTATTCTAATTCAACTCAAAGTGTACATTTACACATACAACACCCATGGCGTTGTGACTTAACGTTTCAAAATACTTATTATTTAATTCATAAATATAGATATTACTTACATGAAAGTTACATACAACATATTACGCTGTATTTTACAATCTAATCTTACGACGTAAATAGTGGGTTTTACACGTACAAGTTACAAGCATAGATTTAAATTTTATTCAATTAAATAAATTGTCGATATTGTAATGAAGCAAAATGACATATAGACGAAGCAAACATTAATGTATAGTTAATGATATGATCACTGTTATCTTAAACACACATATTGTCCAACATTTCGCTCGGCGAAAAAACTATAAGGAATTCAATTCTACATTAAATAGCTGAGAAAGCTGCTGAGATGTCAATTGGGGATTTACTTCGAGTAAAAAGATATGTATTAGGTTTGTACAAATTTAAACATATCACAAGCATTGTGACAAGTTTTCTGGCCAAAGGCGAGTGCCCTAACAGCCGCGCTAAACGATGCTACTATCCATTTCCCCTCCGACAATCCCCTTGTTTTTATAACCATGTAAATAATTTTAAATGGCACACGACGCTGTAATCTACGATTTATCTCTGTTAGTTTCTATATATAAATATATATAATATGGTATATAACATATAAGATGTGATGAACATGAATTAAAAATAATACATTGTTCTGTCATAGATAAAATAAATTTGACCAATATGATATATAATATACATATTCTATGTATAAAAATATAAATATTTCGAATGAAAAAAAAAACTACTTTAAAATCAATTCAAAATATATCTGTTAATCGACCAAATTCACTGAAATTAATACTGTATATTTAGAATACTAGTAATAATATAAATAAAAATTAAATCTGATGTACAAAAATACTGTAAAATGGTAACAAAACGTTTAAATTAAAATGGGTGTAACAAACTTATTGTAAAGAATTTATTTCATGAATGAGAAAAGAGATGGCGTTACTTTAACCGTTCGAAGGAATTTATTTCTTTAAAGCTGTTGCGGTAAAAAAAAACCTAATAATGTATACAAAATATTATATTATGCCGCTATAGGGTAGAGCACAAGCATACATGCAGCCTAACAAATCTAACTATTCCATACAATCACAGATCAACTTCGTCTTAAATGACTTACGATTGTAAAGCTGCGACAAAACAACTAGTGGAACTCTACCTTTAAAATGACACGAGGTAGAATGGGTTACATAACATTAAATGAATTTTACTTTATTAAATTTATTAATTGAAATTAAAATTTCAGGTCAATCGGTAACCTGGAAATGGATCAAATTTAATTTGAAAGATCTGATAAGAAACATCGGGACAGGTGAAACTAAAAGCTTGTAAAAAATTTACAACAGTTACAATGAAAATTAATTCTCCAATTAATTTTCATTTGATGTTATCAATTGACATAAACATGTCAATGTTATATTCAAGGTATATTTTTGTTCGGGTAACATTATTTCTACAGATTTTTATATGTTGGTATCACAGCTTTACAATGGTATTTACTAAATAATTTCTATTTTAGATAGGAAATATCAAGCATGCGGGTTATTAAAATAATTCAGTTTATCTTAAATTATGATCGATGTCACGAGAAAATAATAGCTGATGAAATGAACAAACACACAACTCCTACCGAAGTTTGTTTTTTATATAAATTGTATCGTTCGCGCGAACTGAAATCCTATCTTGTATTTTGTATATTGTATAAAACATACCACAACTTTGTATCCAGGAACTTTGTAAAGTGTATATGAACAAATATTTAATTTTATGTACATAAATATGAATAAATGTAGAGGATTGCTAAAGTAAACATTGATCATCTCAATTTTAATATAACAAAATTTTTAATATACTTTCTTGATTTATTGTAATCTAATTTTTATTGAAAAAAAAAAATATTTTTTTTTTCAATAATTTTATTCCTTATCCATAGCTTTCCTCTAAATTCGTCATGATTTCATACAATGTTTATACAATTCATATATTTATCTGTACTTCTGCCAGAAACACAAAAAAATTGTGTAAATAATTTTATGTGCTTTGTGTACACGATACGAACATTTACTAAGCAAAGTAGAATTTATTTTAGAGCCTAAACCTTCATTTATATTTTGTCAGAGACGAATAAAGTCGTGGTTCACTGGACGGTATTAAAGACAGAAATATGATGCCATAACTTATGTATCTTAACAAGCCTAGATAAAAAAGAGGCGTGTAGCCAAATTATATGAAACGAAATCTTTATAACATAGCCTACTATATTAAATCGTTGATGCGCCTCCTACAATACATTCGCACTTGGTGCAATGACACTATGGTAATAATAATATATATATATATATTTATAAACATACATATTCAAACACAAACCATTAATCACATTTTTGATTAAATAAAATCCATTCTTTACCCAAATATAATGATGGTCACGATCTATTAAAATATCCGCCAATAAACAAACAAACAAACAAACAATAAACGATAGCAGTGCTTGTACAATGATCGTGTGTCGTATAATTACATTAATATATACTAATATCCTTTCTTCCCGCTGTAAAAGTTGTTCATTACACGTGTTTACGTACTCCAATATATTTATATTAGAAAAATACGAAGTAATGTACTTTCAGTTAACATATCATATATGTTAATAAAGAACAATATGTTTTATAAAAATACATCGCCTCGCTCGACCGTATGTCGGTAGGCGCTAGTACCCATATCATTTAAAAATCTATGATTTTTAAGGCTCTCTTGCACGTATGTTGAAAAATATATTACATAATTACAATACAAGTAGAATAAATCACTGTAATGTGCTAATATTTACAAAGGTTTTTATTATTATTTTTTTGTACTGATACGGCCGATAAAAAAATATCAATGTATATATATTTTTTTAAACTTCACTTTAATTGTTATGTTATAATTTGTTGATTTTAAAAAATTGATTTCGTTTCATCTGTTTGCAAACTAATTTTAAAAATATTAACTGGAATTGAAAACAATTAATATACCTTAAAAATAGTGATATATTTAAATATGTAGACGATACAATTTTGTAATATCAACATTCAATAAAATTTACAAATGCCAGACCCAACTACTCCATTCGTTTTTTGTCCAACCCAAGAGACGGTGTTGGGGGGTGAGGGTTGAGAGGGGGAGGCTTCAACACAGAAATGATCTAGGTCCTTTGCAAGGTGCTAGTCGAAGGCTTAAACGCGAAGGTAAATTTAATAAGTAACACGAAATGTGCTGCGGCCGTGGTCGGAGCGCGGCCGCAGCTACTTGCATATCCCTAACTAACTAACATTTATACAATACGACATCAACTATCCTTACAACGGTATCCAATTTTCTTCATTTATAATCACAGACGCTTTCCTTAATGTACTGTTATATTTTCCCTTCCGCACCGATGTTAAGATAGACAATAACACTAGTCTATACAATGATTTATACTAAACAACAATTTTGAAAGTAACACAAATACATGCTGCTCAATAAATAAAATCGTAGCTACAACACGAGACTGGTATACGACACATCCTGTATAGTTTTATGTAACAGAGATTAGGTAGATAAATATTTGTTTTTATCTGTATTGGGACTAGGCACGCGCGGCGCGGCGGCCGGCGCTCGGTGCAATAACTTATTATAATTAATCACACACCAAGTTAAAAACTAAAACTAAGTGATAAGTAATATTTTGTAGAACATCATTGGTGAAGTTGTCGGGAGCGCTTGGCGCAACTTCACTCTCTCTCCGCACCTCGCAGCCACTTTAAGATCTGTGGACAGAAAGTGTACGACTTACAATAACAATTACGTTAACATAAAAAAAACATTGCATTTGCATCTGGCCCGTGCATGTTAATTAATAATAGTTAGTACATCTTAATGGCGCGCGGCAGCGGCTGTTAAAGTCGGTTTTCACGGTAAGTGATCCTGGGAATGGTTGCAGAAGGAGACAGAATTATGTACACTACCACATAAGACAGGTTTCAACAGTATGTCGTCGGGACCGAGCCAATTACGCATATTAAAACTAGTAAGATACATACAAAAAAAAAATTTAACAATTTTAAGGTGAAAAAAACCGAGTATGCGTTTGGATTTCCATTGCAGAAACACATTCAAACAGAAACATAATATAGATGAGCGTGAGAGACTATTCACCCTTTTCATTTTCAATGTTTTCATTCAGCTGTTTCGGCAGTGGGAATCCACTGTTACAGACAAACATATACACAAAACCACGTGCCGAATTAAGTTGAACTATCTATACTTCAATGTTAGCTGACATTTACAGTAACTATTAATAAATAAACCAGCTCCATGTTACTCGCTACAGTTGTAAATTAGTATATCTACTGATAAGACAAGCCGAGCGTTCACTAATATAATTGTAGAATAATTTACCAGCCAGTTATCCTAATTTGATACAAGCTCTTCCGTACATCTAAATTAAAATAGTAAATTTTCTACTTTATGAAATATAAAAATGATCAATTTTATTTCTTTTTAGAGACTACAATATTGTTATTGGAAAGTTATTTAGTATCCAGATGTCATAGATTTAAAACAAAAAAAAAATTATTATATTCTTAACTTTATAAAATTTTTATTATTTGATATAATTTAAATCAGAATTTTAAAATAGGAAATAGAATTGCGACGAATCAATACGATAACCTTTATTTTTTTCGAACTTATGTTTTATTGAAATACGTTTACATAATGTTTTATACATATTTCCCACGCAGTATCGGTTTAAAAAAATGCTTATGTTAATTTTGCTCATTTGAAAACACTTCTTTCTTACTTTTGTTTAATGTAATGTTTTAATATTTCGTATTACCATTTATATTAATTTATAAACGCGCTCTATCTTACCGTAAGTTTCCGAAACATGTAAAAAACATTGTCATTCTTTCATTCTTTTTTAAAACCCGAGATAACAATGTTATTGGATATTTCTTTCGGTATTGGAAAATAACGGTAAAAGAAATTCCACGTCAACGATAAACTTTTCTGTTAACTTTGAAAAATTAGAGTCAACCGACAAAGAGTTACATATTATGTTAAGGACAATCTAATATTTGTATTCTTTCAATTGAATGAATAAATTCATCGACAAAACCTCCAAAGATTATAACAAGAATAAGTTACTGTTGCCATGTTGAAGTTTCTAAAAATATGTGAAAAAAAAAACATTTAATGCACCAGAGTGATTGTAGAAAACTTACTAGAAGAAATTACATCGACCAGTCTGGTGATAAAACTATATAAGGAGCTACATAAAGACCAGTTATTAAGAAGCATGAATGCACCGGTAACTTTTTTATATATATTTCTTGACTGACTGGGGCATAATTTATTTTTGCGGGTATATTAGTAAGTTTGGATGTATCTTCTGTATTTAGTCTATAACCTAAATAGCTGAACTGATTTTCATGAGTTAGGTGTCATTTGATCAGATCATAAGCAAAGGAGGTTCACCATCAGACAGGGGATCTTATTGTTTTTTTATTACTAAAAAAACTAGACCTAAAATACTAACTATATATGCATAGTATTTCAAGAGAATTGAGGATTATAATTTAAATTTCATACTCTGATATTTCTGTATTCCGAAAATTAATTAGTTTAGTATTAATAAATACGTTGTTAAATTATAGACTATTAAATGGAAATTTATTTAAACAGGTCAGTTAACAAGACTGTAAGCCATTCGATGATTAAAGCGGGTCGGTGAGCGACGTTAAAAAAGTAAAAGTTATGACCTTGGACAAGTCTGTTAACGCGCTGCGGTTAAAGTGGATTTGAAAAGGTTAAGATTTTTCCTACGCTCATATTTATCGAACAATTATTTAAACATAACAGCAACTTTTTTAATCTTTTTTTTCCACGAATTAATTACCACACAAAGCAAATGTGTAAACTGTAAAATTATACATTACTAGCTTTTACCCGCGACTCCGTCCGCGCGGAATAAAAAATAGAAAACGGGGTAAAAATTATCCTATG
>JAOPJD010000025.1:2695483-2717208 GCA_026167825.1 Papilio polyxenes | reverse complement strand
TCAGTCAAATCGATTCAGCAGTTCTTGAGTTATAAATAGTGTAACTAACACGACTTTCTTTTATATATATAGATGTACGTGACATATTATTTTTATTATTAGAATGTTAAACTTTTAGATTATATCTTGCTAACCAAGGAGTGAAGTACAATAATAGTTACATAAACACAAATTCATTATTGTTTAAAAATCAGACAATTTCTTATGGGTATTTTAGTGGTGTAAACTACCGTGAAGAATGCAGTGGAGTTTGACGAAGTATCTACGCAGAATGTTGTAAGCCTTAAACACAGTAATCAATCGCATACATCTAATAATCAATCTGAATTAACAATAAAACCTTATCTATTTTAGTCTGTTTATACTATACCTTGTTTTAATATCAAAATTAAAAAGTACTACACTTTTGTGAATAGATTTATCTCAAAATTCAATTGTGTTATAGCCAAGAGATTCACTAAACAATAAGATAATACGTAAGACCATTGTCCATTGATAATTAAAAAAAATCAAAGTTATTTTAATAATAAAACCAAGAAACTTACATTATTGTTCTACACTATTCTATTGATATAATTAAGTTTGTTTCATAACATCTAAGTTAAGAAATTCAAATTTAACTAAAAAAAGCATATATCATCTCATTGCACTGGCGTGGCATGACAAAATTTCACATACTACACTACATAAAAGATTTTGTTTAATTATTCACAATGTGCTTTTGCTCACGACTCCGTCTGCGGGGAATTAAAAAAAACTTTATGTGTATGTGTTCTTTGAGACTATGTTCTACATCTTTGCTAAATTTCATTAAAATTCATTGAGCCTTTCCGTGAGATACCTTCAAGCAAACATCCATCCATCCATCTAAACATTCGCATTTATATTTTTTGTAAGAGATAAGATGTAAGGCTTGTCTTAGTATACTTTAATTATGACAATTAATTGCAATTTGATAAATTGGCAACAACTTATTTGAACATTTATTCTCAAAGAAATATTATGAAAACGATAACAAATTGTTTATTAGTAGATCGATCTTTAAAATGTTATACCAACCTTAGTAAACATCTTGTCCACATCTTTTTCTACAATGAAATAATATGTCTATTTTAAAGGAAATGAGGGCGGGCATAGCGCTATTTATAATATAAACAAAAAGTACCTATAAGTTAAGACTATTACTGAAAAATAATAAATTACAAGCCGTATTACTATTTAAAAAAATAAAGGTCATGAAAAAAAAAATACTAAACGACGGGAACTGAATTGATACGTAGAAAATTAGCAGTCTAAGGATTCTTTAACTTCCAGTTTAATGCGAGTATCAAATGTCATACTTTGAAGGGATTCTTAGCGTAATAAACTAGAACAGTTTAGACATTTCATTGTTAAAATAATTACCATTACATATTTATTTAACCTAATAATGACTTGCATTAAGTCACTTCTTATTAGCAAATTAAATAAAAAGGATTTTGAAAATGGTGTAGGAATAAGATACCTGTATCTATCGATGTTAAAATGTACTTAATGTTATGAATTATTAATAAATTAAAAAAGACAAAACCGAAAGAGCCGCATTACTGCCTATCTGTGACGTCATTATGCTAGTTTCACACAAGGACAGAACAGTGAGACATTGCAATAGGACAGTTCAGTACTGCTACAGTTTCAACGTACAACACCTCGACAGAAAGAACGTTTTCAAATAACCTGCAGTGTCTTAATGTATTTACGACTCTGCCCGCGTGTAAACTAGCAATAACTTCAGTTCTAGTGAGAACGAGTGCATACTATTAAGGTGCTTGGCGACAGTGCGTGCGCGTGGCGGTGTAAGCTCATTCGAGGCACAACATAATCTGTATATATATTATATGCTTACTCTATATTGGCGAATGCGGCTCAATCGTGTCACTGGGCAGGAATCCGCACCTGACACACAAAGAGCATTCTCTTGAAACACACTTGTACTCTAATGGGATTGCTAAATTCACATCATTTTGCACTCCATAAAATAAATATTTATATACAATCTACCTATAATGAGTCCTATAGAATTTACTTCTGCCTAAATACAAATCTATATTTTACATATTAGTCGATTTTGGGTTAAAGTTTTTTTTTTAATTTATAGCCGTCTAAAGTATATTAATATAGAAATATTAAAAAATATACAATGTGCTATATTTAATGAGAATTATTTTATGTGAATTGTTGGGCACTAGAAGGAATTGGGTCAATACAATGTAGGAGTGGCACAGTTCTTGACAGAACACATTACGAGATTAACATCTTGGCTCGGGACCAACTCGATAAAGCCACAAAGCATTCGGTCGCATCGAGACGGAAAACATGCCAAATGTTTAACACAAGGGAGGATGTTTAATTCATTCATGAAGTTGTTGGTACATGCTTAAAACTTCTTTTTCACTAGCGAGACTAGTTATGCGCGACTGCTGTTTCTGGGTTACTATTGTTCTACTGGCGTAGCCGCAACTATTATAGAAACAGCAATCGCGCGTCGCTATTATCGCTCAGCTAATCGTTTGGAGGAAAAGAGGTCTTAACGTACTTCTGATTACATTAAATCGTTTTAAGTTGGCGAGTATATAGTCGAATCATTTACCAGCGTCGAAACGAATGAAGCGCTCAAATAAGCGACCTATATAAACGGATTTGGGTCACTTATTTAATATATGCAGAGCTACGCAGTGTTTTTTATGTACATTTTTGCGATTTTGGTGACTACTTTAAATATTATCGTGTTAATTAGCTTTCTTTTAAAATATTTCAATACTACTGTATAGTATAAATTAATTAAGCGCTATTTAAAGCTACATTGTTGAAAAAAGAAATTGTAAACATTTTCGATTGCATAGTTTAGAAGATTTAAATATAAAAAAAGGACAAATTAGACCCTCAAATTTAATAAATTACATCTCTTCAATCTCCCAATTTAAACGTTTGCATTTTAAACAATTTTTATTAATTATTTAAATTTGAATAAAATGTAAAAAATAAATAAATTACCGTGTATTAAAACTATGGATTTATTGCCAGCGTCAATTTATTGTTTGTTATATTGTTATTGAAATTCAAAAACTACATGCACGTAAAAAAAAACAATGAAATGTGAACTGTAAAATTTTTAAGCGTCAATAAATTATAAGTTTTTTTTTTACAAAATTGCGTAGCATCACAAAAATCTAACAATGCTAAGATATTTTTGTATTAAATTCTTAGGGCTAGGTTTATAAAAATAACAAAAAAGTACGAAAATAAAAGATGCGTAAAATAAAATATTTATGAGAATCTGGAATTCCTGTCAGTAAATACCAACACCAAGTATAAGGGATAAGCATAGGACGAGATATAGAATTGCCAGTTGTAAAAAATAGTGTATTCGAATTGATTATGTTTATTTACTTTAAAATATGACTGGATTTCAATTATCGAAACATTTTTATGGAAAAAAAAAACAAATAAAAAGATAACAGATAAAGTATTTTTAGTTTGATTTTAGCGATGAATTGATCAAAAAATTGTTTGTTATTTTTGCAAACTACGTTAGCAAAGGATTACTATATATACTAAGACTATTTAGTCATTAATATTTTATCTGTGCCAAGTAAAAGTAAATTTAACATATAAAAAGCATTGTTACAAACGGATGAAGTGTTGCGACCTCAGTAAATAAATTATGTTTAACTAAATAGTGCACAGAAACAAGCTATGTGTCTGTTTGCAGTGTTGACTATAAACGCTTATGAATTCAAGACTTGAGCTGTCCGAAATTCATTCTAACTGGCAGTTACTGGCAGCTTTGATATAACACCATTAAATTAAAAACAAAATATGCTGCGGATTGTGCAAATTAAAGATTGCGTGTCGCAAACTATGTCCAACAAGAGGAAACTTTGGGGTCGCGTGCTATTTGCAACAAACATTATAAATGGCGTAAAAAACTGGCAACTCTGTCCCGCGGTGTGTTAATGCGTAATACATGAATGATGGAATAAACTAAGATATTGTCATATAAGATGGGGTAACGTACAATCTGTCTAGAGTCGAGGCGTGCTCAGCGTTCCGGGTAACCATTTCGCCTCCGTTCGGCCTAGAATAAGACACATTACTGCATATCTTGCGCACTCTTCTTTATGAACGGTGCCGTGAGCGCGCCGTTGCTATGGCAACGATGCGCAAATAAACATGTAAATATTATATAATAATATATTTATTCATATAAACTACATAAAATACTTATATACAACATTTATATTGGGTAAAACGAAAATGATTTGAGATGATTAAGCGAGGTATGTAGGTTGATATCTTTAGTTAAGGATAGTTTTCAAATTTTAGTCAACAAACACGTACAATGGTAAGATGGCGTTGTTGTCTGTGAACTTACTTGCGCTTGGCGTGAAGCATTTCCATGAGGAGTGTTTGCGTGGGCGCTTGTCCGGCGCAATGTCTCTGGTACAGATGCTCTTCCCCTCGGGCAGCTAGAGCGTGAATCTCCGGGACCAGGGTCACCAATTTACTAAATTTGTCCTGCGAATTGAAAACACACCGTCTCTAGCCAAGGAGTTACTTGCATAACCCTAGATACTATAGCGCTACCCCATATTAATATTGTGCATCTTGTTTAATAGTAGAACAACCTAATTGGACACCATATATTATCTAACCAAGAGTTACGAATGTGATGCAGCATTTAATTCCCCATTTCCACAAAGTCCCTAACCGCGAGCGACCAGCTATCATTGGTATGGAGTCATAAGTTCTATTGCGGTTGCCGCGACTGATTTGCAAAATGGCAACCGCGTACGCCAGTAGACGCGCGGCTAGTCGCTAACCGGCAATACACTAACAGATCAATCTATTTACAAAAGTAAGAACAGAAACAGTAAGTACTTGATGCTCTGTTGCTAAGTCCCTACAACTGTTTTGGTTGTAGTTTAATACGAACTCAGTTTATCATAAAATTATAATATTTTGAATCCAAGATACAAAACCACTTTTATGCGTACACAATATCAATAAATTTGTATAAGTGGAGCATCCATTTGCAGGCACGGCAACAAGAAAAATGTTGAAAGGAGCGACGTATAATTTAAAAATTTTACAAGTCAATCGACAACATGGACTAGATGCAATAGAAAAATTTCGTCTGTGGTTAAATGTCATTTCGATATAGATACTAATCAGTCTGTCTGTCAAACTAGACGTCTATTGTGATGGAAATACGGCCAGACCTCGTTTCGCGGCTCGTGCAATATCTTTAAAATACATAATGGGGCATTGTCCATTTTGCATTCATAAAATTTTAGCAGAAACGAATGTATTTGTCTTTTGTTTACTTGTAAAGACTATTTTACTTTTATAATATTTCTTTGGTATAGGTTGAGAATATATCACGTGTTTCTGACCATTCATAACTAAACCTGGCACACTCGTTTACCACAATAATATGTAACTTTACTAAGGTAGTTTAATACTTTCCTTACATCCTCTTTTAGTTTAATGTCTAAGATGATGCATTGTTTTTCCTTCTAAATTTTTATAGCTACGTAAGCATCTGTAATTTATACTCTATCTTTGATACTTTATTTATTTAAAATTGTATGAGATTATGTACTTATAAGAATCTATTTGTACAGAGTCTAATTTTAAAATCTATTATTATCAAAGGCGGCATTAAATGGAATAAAAATTCGAAATGTAGAAACATTTTGAGTCAAATTAAACCGTCAACTTTTAAAAATTATTCCCCGTTTTTGAAAGAAAATCTTTCTAGCAACCCAAATGTAAAAAAAATAAATAACTTAGGGATTAATCGTACATTAAGTAATTGATGTTTCGGAAATAGGGCGATAGTGTATATGAGACATTCGTACCTGTATCGAGGGGTAACAGGTGAGCGTGTAATCAAGCAGCGCAGCTTGCACCGTCTGATATCCGTCGCGCACGCACTTCACGTTCACGATGCCCCTCACCTCTGAAACCCCAAAGTTACTCTTCAAAATAAATACAACATCGTTAAACACAAATCACAAAACACAGCAACATATTGCAGAATATAAATAAAAAATTCGCAACATTGCCAGTTAAACAACGATCGATACTAACCAGGATTCAACAAGAGAAGAAATTTGACGCAAATATAATCTGGCACGTCGAACTTGAGCTCGGCTAATTTGTTCTGTAGATCATTGAAGTGGTCAGCCAGCGCAGGCACACCTAGCAGACCCAAGCACAGAAGATCGAACTTCTGTCCGTTGTGGAGTGTGGTTTCATCGGGCAGACCGTTATGCATCCGCTGGTGGAGGTGATCTAGGACCAACATGTCGGACCATGAATCTTGCAGTAGCTTCATCTGGTCATCGACCTGCAACAAATGACAACCGCATTGCTTAAGCAGCACAGCTGACCGACCACGTCTGTTGTTGGAGGGCTGAGTCTAATGCTGCCGAGTAACCGAGTGGCGCAACGCTTCACAATACACATTCGCACGCTACATATCCATATGCATACATATATGACATATTGCATAGTGTTAGGCATTAATTAGTACATAAAACAAAAATAAAGAATTGATATTACGTTACCCGGTTACTCGGTGTGCCTTTGAAATTTTCTGTTTCAACATAGAGACGCTGTCAGTACGTACTGCGTTTCGTCGTGTGATGTCAGAGCGGCGTGACGCAATCGGTCAATGGTGACAACGGAGTGTCTTCTATATTAACGATCTAAACGTCTATCGATTATCGATCAATATTGGTGTGCGTTAAAGTTGTTATCTACGTTCGGGTGGTATGTGGCGGCGGTTGGCTGTTGGCGGACTCACAGTATAGCAGTGTATCCGTGACCCAGATACTGTCGAGTTGCATTAGAATACACGGGGCGGTGCGCGCGTTAAATTCGCCGTTTACGAAATGTTACAACTGAATTTTAGAGCTCGCTGGTTATTGCCACACCGCGCCGCTTACTCAACCGCTCGCCTGATCGAGATCGGATCCTCAAAATCTTACGACCGACCAATCTATCGGAATGATCTTAATGTTGCTATTACATTGAGTTACGACGACAGCGAGGATTCCGTCCACTCTGATGCGAGCGTCTCGCGCCAATCCTGATAAAGTTTATGTAATGCATTTAGTTCATCTTGTTACATTATCTCTCAATTTCTTTAAAAAAAGAAAGTTATGCATTTTATACGCAATTTATACTATCATATATTTTATTTATTAGTCTCTTTATAAAAGTACAACATGTTTTCAAAAATTCATTCTAAAGGGTGCTCTATTGTGAATATTTTAATTTGAATGTAGAAATGTGAGTTTATCCTTGTAACATTGACATGCGTGCGTGAGGGACGGCAATGATTGTTCCCTTGCGCGGGCATCTTGGCCCGATAGCGGCTCAGGATGTGGGTCAAAGTCGCGCTGTCATTCCGCCGCCGCCGCCGCCATCGCCGTATTATATACGATCATACGTACGGTTTTCAACAGAGAAAGAGGACACGCATTAAAACATCATTTATACTACAGACTTTCAAATATATAACAACATCTTAAGATTTATTTAAATGAACATAAACTAATTTCAAACAACGTTTACATAAAACGTTCGAAAGACGTACGCTCTATCAGTCGACGTAACTTTTGAAAAGGTCAATTTCAATTTGAGTTACCTTTTGTTCGTAATAAACAATGCTGAAGGAAATGTCAAATAAACCGTATCCGCAATCGATAGCCCGCGGTACAACTGAGTGCAAGTACCTACTAAGTACTGTCATTTAGTATAATCTAATAAAACGGATCTTATAGATACAGCGGGCCTTTATTAAAATGCGTATTCTCTAAGGTTGAAAGTTGGGCGTTACGTAACTTTGAATGTAGACCGTTCGTAATTGGTACAGTCGAAATGTGGTATATGTTTTATATTATGTAGAGCGTTAAATTGACCAACTGGCTTATTGTCATTATTAGATGTGTCGAAACTGGCGCTTGGCGAGTGTCTAGACCACAGACAGAGATAAGAAGTAAGCGGGAGGCGTGACACTTTTATTTAAATGACAATTTTAATTTACAAGTAGGTACGCTATATTTATTATTTGCAAATACATTTTATGAAAATAAGTATTAATATTGTTCAACGCAAATAACATGCTTTATGTTTAACGTTACGTTTGAAAAGCTCTTTATCCATAATTATTTTTAATTTAATGCGAGGGCTAGGAGGAGGTATAAACGTAGGTTTGTAGTGTGATCAGGTGGGTCGACATGCCGTATAATAAACACGATGTGTGAAGCGTGCGTTGCGGTACGGCAGCGTCATCGACCGCTCAAGTTCATCGTGGCGTTATGCGGCTAATCGTAATCGTCGTTACGTAAGAGAAAGCGAAGAAAGGCCGCGCGCGCCTAGTTACGTAGCGGTTACCGCCGGTTGCGCGGTAAAAAGTGCTTTCTCGCGGCAAGTCGGCCACGGCCACTGTGTCAAGTGCGCGACGAAAGTGCAGCGTTGCCGTCCCGCGACCTACCGTTACATCACATCCGTCTGGAGAAAGCGGGGGTCGACAACACCACGCCGGGACGGAACCGTTCCCTTCTTCTTTCTCGCCTCTTTCCATCGTTTATTTATTTTAACTAAACTTTGGACAGTTATATTTGAGAAATAGCTTCCGTACACTTACGTTGACGTAAATTTTATGTACGATAGTTGTTCTAATTCCGAGAATAGGTCGTAAACAAGGCGCCTCATTTAGTGTAAATGAAAATTGTTAGTGGTTGGCGGAGGCTGGCTGCCGAAGCGAGACGAGGCGAGGTTCGGAGCGGCAACGGCGCACGGCCACGTGATCGCGCGCCTCTTGCGTAAGCGTACGAGTGCCACTGCTCCTCGCTCACTCTTGCCCTATTGGCTCAACACACTCTCAGCACCACCGAACATTTCTGGCTTTTTAACACCGTCGTTTGAGAGGGCAACTGATTTCTAATGTAAGATCTATCATTTTTTGTTTTAAAAAAATAGGAAAACAACTGCTCACGAATCTAAGGGATGATGGCGCTATTAATGAATGAGCAGCATCGATGCCTATATGTAATACATTATCAAGTAATGGTAGCATAGTATAACGCATGGTGTGGAAGTGGGAAATAGTGAAGGCGACGAATAGAGGCGCGCTTGTCGTGGGAACTTGACCCAGTTGCGAGCCGCGGTGTATCGATTGCGCGCGGCCCGCGGTCCGCGTCCCCGATGCGTCACACGCTCTGCCTCACATGAGCACATTGTGCCATACTCTGCCATAATCTTCCAACATTCGCGAAGCCTTAGAAGTGAAACAAATTAAAACATCGCATAGCTTCGCAATGCGAACACGCAAGCGTTGGTGTACACCTGGATGGGGTTCGGGATCTGAGGATGGGAAAGTCATACTTATCTGGAAATTCACCTTTAAATACTTAAAGAACACGGTGTTCCTCGCCCAGTCGACCTGCGAGAAGAGGTTCTGGTCGAGCACTTTGCACATTAATTCGAAGAGATCGACCTCGCACTGGTTGTAGGTTTGGCTCTGCAAGAGTCCGAACAGCGAGTTCTGCCATTCGCGGTCATCGATGGTCTGGACAAACTCCCGGATCATGGGCGAGACGCGCAGCGTGTCGGTGCTGGTGGGCTCGGTGCTGGAGGGCGTGGCGGCGGCAGTGGCAGGCGCGTCGAACGCGAATGCATCGGGCGAGGCCGAGTGCGGCGAGTGCGCCTCCCACTTGTCGTGTGAGGGCAATGGCGGCGGCTGGGGCGGCTGCGGCGGCGCAGCCAGTAGCGCGGGCCCCGGTGACGACTCTGGAGAGGAGGTCAGCGACGACACTTGCGGGATCTGTATTTCCTGCTTGACGGGCACCGCGGCATAGGGTGAACCGAAACCGAGCACGAGGCCGCCGTCACCGAGGGAGCCGCGCAGCGTCTGCACTGCGATTTGGCGCTGCCGCATCATCTGCAGCTTACGGGCGCGGTCGCGTTTGTACATCGGACCGAACTTGTTGCGCCCGCCGCGCATACGGTCCGCGCGGACAGCTGCAACAAACAACACGTATTAAATACAACATTTGCACAATACAACAGAAAAATATATTAAGCAAGCTTGAAATAGCTGGTCTGGTTTGATAAAATAATTAATGATATACTAAAATAAATTTTCACAAGACGGTTGTTAATTCACCTCAACTTTAAGTCTTGCGTGATTACAATAAACTAACAAGTTTCAAAATCTACAACTATTCATAACCCTTCAAGATGCTCTTCTTAACAAACTTAGCGAGGTGCTAACAACAAAAACAGTACAAACTCATAGTATTATATTTTATATTTATAAAATATTTGCATCCTTTGTGATCTCATATAATAAAAAAAAAAAAATTGTTATCCTAAGCTCTCTCTTTGCCAAAATAGTCAATATTGTTGTAATAGGTAAATTGTGAAATCGCAACAAAGACATTTACAATGGACTCGTAACTGAGCGTGTAAAAATAGTTTACCTAAATTTTCAACAGGTAAATGTTGGGAACACGTAGTATTGATTGACATCATGACCTACATTGCCGGTTGCAGAAATAACTGACGCATAAAATAGTCCTGTGTACTGCGTTTATTTTTGTAGTCTGGTCCCGGTATAAAGATAGGTAATTCCAGTAAACTTCAGGACTTAATACATGGATGGATCGACATTGCTCACAAGTACACGCATTTTTGTTTTAGTTAGGCTCTTGTATGCATGATGTATTAAAAAGTTTGACAATGTGCATACTTGTGGGTGTGTACGGAAAATAATTAGCCAAAATACTAACAAAATCGTCTCAGAAATCCCATTTTTATTGGAACTATTATTTAACTATTGTTTTAATTAATGATCATTAATACAAAAAAATAATCATCATTATTTGTTTGTTGTTCGCGATTATGACACAATAACGCCAGATATAAGATAACTGGGGGCTTGTCTACTTCGTAGCAGCATACGGCTACGTCAAGGTCGAAACAATTTTTTAAACGGAACCGCTCAAAGTTTTACACATTCGTGTCTGTACAAATCATACTTCATATGGACTTACTATAGTTAAAAATAACACCTGTACATAGTACAATAATATTTCCATCTCTCTCATTCGCTTTATTAAAAGAGAGACAAGAGTAATGTTCATATACATGTTTCGATAATTGAAATTCACGGTGAACATAGTACATGGACACAAGTTCGCCTTTATAACGTGAAAATTGCCAACGAATTTATGATAATAATTTCGTTGAGAATTTTGATGACAATAAGTTGAAAAGATTTTATTGTTTTATTGGCATGAAATAAATATATTGACTACAAAGTATTTTATCCTTTACTATCAAAGTATGGCCATGATTGTAATTAGAATTAAGTTGTTTAAGATACATGCACTCATGTGTAGTCGCGTCCTATACTTAGATGCACACGTGTTACCTTTCAGTACGAAACATTTCAATAGAGATTGTATAATGCAAGCGAAATTTAGGACACCGGCCCCATAATGCGCGAACTGTTCTTTATTATTGCTGGCTGAATTCCAAATATCAAGCCGCACGTTCTTAGCGATTTATGAACGTTCCGATTCTGAGGATAGAAGAGTATGTTACTCTAGTCACAACAGCAAACGAATCCCAGAATAATTCATCTAATTTATAACGTCAAAAATGCAAGTGAATTTAGTTACATAATTTGAAGAAGGGGTTTCGAGTTAGCATAATAAAATAGAAAGAAAGAAGAAAGAAAGGCAGCAGTAAATAACAAAACTTTTCAATTAACTTATGTAATAATAAAGCCAAGTTTTTTTCTATGGAAACCAAGATTTCGTACGATTAATTTAATATTGTTTAAAGTTAGAATAAACTAAATTGAGTCAATAAATTTACACGAATTTAGTTAAAGTGCAAACAGATACTTATAATAACAAACTTGATTAAACTTTGGTCATTGAAATAATTAAATTTCCATTAAACTATGAAGACAAAAGTCTAGAGCAGGGATTCCCAAAGGGGTCGATATTGACCTTAAAGCATTGGTTCATTTTGGAAAAGGGAGTCACTTGTCTAAAATAGTTTAGGGATCCCTGGTCTAGAGGGTACGGCTGTATTAAGTTGCAGTCGATTTATGTATTTTCTAAAATCATAAATAAAATTTTGTTCTGTTTTTATATTTATGCTATACTATGTTATGTAAAATCAAAGCGATTTGTTT
Organism: Papilio polyxenes; assembly: GCA_026167825.1. Taxonomy (NCBI): domain Eukaryota; kingdom Metazoa; phylum Arthropoda; class Insecta; order Lepidoptera; family Papilionidae; genus Papilio; species Papilio polyxenes. The sequence goes on along the minus strand of JAOPJD010000025.1, from coordinate 2,704,943 downwards.
ATTCTATTGGAATAGAGTGGTCAGATTATTATGTATGGTTGCCAACATAATATAAAAGTTTTCGATATAATTACAGCCAACAAATGACGAATCAAAACGAAGTTACATTAATGGCCGGGCTTCGTGTAACTGTTTTATTGATTAGTGCCTGAGTGGCTCATACGGTCAAATTGGTCTTGGTCTTGACTTTTACAATATTGAGAAAATATCGCTGGAATGGTTTTATATAATTTTATTTCTTAGTAATATTTAAAAATGCGAAAGTTTACACGGATGGATGTATGAATGGATGTTTGTTTGTAGGTATCTCCGGAAAGGCTCAACGGCTCTTGATGAAATTTAGCACAGATATAGAACATAGTCTGGAAGAGCACATAACCCACTAATTAAGCTTTTTTAATTCCGCGCGGACAGAATCACGGGTCAGAGTTAGTACTCGCATAATGGTGACTTATTATTTTAAATCTTAAATTTAAATTAAATTCAATTAACATATTTAGCGATCCTTAAACAATTTTTTATATTTTAATTTAAGATAGCAAATATGCTACGAAGTTTTATTTTTCCAATTTATAGGTTTTAATACAGAAAAACTTTTCTTTTTATGATGATAATTAGGTCTTCCGCAGTCGAGGTTGATTTGTCGTATAGTTTACGGACTGGCAATTAGTTTTTTGATGATTTTACGAGCGCTGTAAATGTTATTCTTTTGTGTTGGTTCTGTACTTAGAAACGTTAACATTTTTGTTTTTTCATATTCTATTGTTCTATATCAATAAATCTGTGAAATGTTGTTAGTAATCTTAGTACGTAAATAATTAGTATCCGAAAGTCGGATGATAAAGTAAGTCGGACAAGGTTATCTCGCTTAAACTTTTTTATTTGATTTACACTGGTTTAAACATTCTTTGGTGTCAATGTAGAATTTAACTCGAGTTTCGAGTGTCCTGTATAGAGTCAACATTGAACGATGATATGCCCGTGAAATATACCTGGTATATTTAAATGAAATTATAGACAACAATCAAACATAATTGCAAAAAGTGAGTTTTTAATTGTATATTTAGAAATATGAATTTAATATGTATAAAATAAATTATAAATAATAAATTACATATATTTATAAAATAAACGTAAATCATCATTTTATTAATTCATGTAATATAACATATTACATAAATTATGTTGAATCTATCTGATTTAGGTCATGTAATAATAGCCAGAAAGTTGTGCAGTCGACATAAAAACGATAAGTGGGCGACTGGTTATGTTAGGTGTTTAGCTTATCTTGCGAACGTCTAGGGGCGTCTTAACTTATCGAGACGGCATAAAGCTGTAAATAAATAACGCTTAAACCTGGAACGGAAGGGGCTTTCTCAGTGCGTTGCCGGCTCGGCGTACCCACGAGTTAAAAATAACAACCAGTTTTTATTGTAGCAAGCGTGCCTCGGTGCGACAAGGACGCCGAATAGGGCTTGCCACAGGACGAAAGAGGGACAAATAGTGTAACGGATTTAAAGCATTGCTGTGTGCAATTCCACCAGCCTTGTATTGCAGCTTCGAAAGAATTCGTCCAAACGGCGACGGATAAATATACCAGAATCATATTAGTCGGACATCCACTTGAATGTTGAGTCGAGATCGTCTCAGAATAATATGAACTGAAATATTATCACTTTCTTACTTTCAATGAATTATACCTTAATATCGAAATATATGTTATATGTATGATAATTTAATCGGCAATTTAATTTCCAGAAATAATTGCTATATTTTCAGCAATATTGTTTTTATAAAAAAAAAACATTAAAGTGACCAAAATATGAAAAGAACAAAAAGAATTAGTGTTACATTGTTACGGTTAACTGTGAAGTGAGTAACTGTTACACCAAAACAGGTCTCCAGGGTCGTCCCTTGACACAATTGAATGAACAGGTTTTAAAAAACTTATCAACCGGCGAGCATATTATGCAACAACACCAGCGTTTAGAATAATATCTACAAAATAAATTCCAATTGGAAAAAGTGTTCAAGAAAAAAGACAGTTTTTTTATATTTTTAATGTACCTAGGTTTAGTGTATACGATGACGACGGATTTACTGAGTGCAGTAGTTTGTTATGAGTGGCATCCTCGTACGGCGAAGGCCACAATTAGCTCGTAGAGATATGGCGTAGCTGTCGACTGGTTACATTATTCTATTAGGAAACTAGTCCGTGGATTGCGTCGCGGTCACAATGGGCGCCATGCCTTGCTAGAATGTGCCCCGTGACATTCGGGCTCGCTTATTGAATCTCTATTATGATTCAACATCAACAACCTTTTCTACTCTAACATACATACATCCCTTTTTGTCAAAATCAAGTCGTATGGTTTGTGATTCTTAGAATAAAATACTTTTCTCCGGCTGTCGCTAATGACAATCAATTCGAGCCGGATACAATGACTAACACGAGTATAATTTATTTCATGACTAAGGCAGGCTACGTTTGGTATTGCCGCTTCATAATATTCAAGCTCCCCATTTTTTTTTTTGTTGTAGAACTTAATTAGCCATGTATGTTATATTTTCGAGATAGTATCACGTCAGTGTTGCTTCACGTAGCGTGAGAATCATGTAATTAATATACGAAGTAGGTGAATTGTTATGGAACGACCGTAACATTTTATTTCTAATGGAGGGGTAGAATCCAAATATGAATCGAGAACACTTCCAATGGTTTTAATCATCTAATGTTATTATAATGAGCACGCGATAGCAACCGATAATGCAGTAAACGAGGTCAGGCGTTTATTACACGACTAAACTAGATCAAGGTCAAGGTCATTTTTACAAATCAAAAAACACGTCTTGGCGACAAATAATCACCGAGCAGAAATAGATATACCAATGTGTGAGTTCACCTCGCATTCAGTCGCTATTTGTAGTCGTGGCCCACTTGCCAGAGATGGGTCAAGGTTGGGCCCGCCTGCACGCCTGCCGCGGCCGTATTAAAACGCGAGCCCTGACGGAGTCGTATGCGCTAGGCGGTCACAAACTACGTGAAGAAAGCTCCCTATGGCCACGGGTAAAACCTACGATCTTGTTATACAGCGCAGTAATCGTGTCGGCGAGATAAAAAATAGTGTGATGCCGAAAGGACGGGAAGAGGTGGGGATCGCTCCTTGTACCGACGAGTCGGTGAAACTTGGTCAAGGCTGCTCCCTCCCCCTCTCACATCCCCGGCGGGGCCGCGTTTCCCCCCCGCCCCCGCTCGACCTAGCAGCGAGCCGAGTGGCTCCGAAGTCCACCGAATGCAACCGAGGTGGCGCACGTACACAGATAGCGGCATGATCGTTACACAACAGCCGAGATAAATCATCACCCGCGATGATCCACCGAACTGTGTCAAGATCTCATCCGAGCATTTAGAAGCGACAACATCGCACCTACCTCAACGAAGCGACGCGACGCTACCGACGCGTTTGCGACGCGACCTACATACGATATCCTATGTGCAATTTGAGTTAACGCAATTGTAGCAGTCAAAGTTCCAATATGTTTTAAAATAACCCAAAATGTACGTTGCTAGATAAATAGTTAATGCACGTTCAGTTTGCAATAGAACTACATTTTAGGTATTGAAACCGGTTCGTCGCCTCGAGGCGTGTCTGAAACGTTTGTGCGCCCAAATCCTACCGAGATGACGGCGCCCCTAAAACTGTCGTAATAATAAGACAGGTAATACCTAAAAAATAGAAAGGCCCGGTGCGCGAGGCCGTTCTGTCGAAACACTCGATCCGGGTCAAGGCAGTGCGCCGAAATAGTCGAGTGGCGCGCGTTTTTATTGTGATCTAACATCTGTCGCGCCTTGCGGCCCTGCCGCTTCGTCACTAAACACGCATCCAAACAAATATAGGCACCTCACTGCTGCTCCTCTACTCTACTGCATCTCTTTTCAAAACATTCTTATTGAGATCCACTATATTTCGTGCGTAATCGAGACGGATTCCAATAAGAAGAAAAAAACTATAATAATCGTCCACAGACTGAGAGAGACCACATCCTTAGTTGCTCCGTTGCCACATTCGATTCGTAACGACTTTTATACAAGTAAACGGCGATATGCACAACTGTTTATAATTGAGAATCATGACGCTATTACAGTTTACTTAGCGAGTAAACTGTAATAATTCTGGCTCGGAGAAAACTATAGTTTTAAAATGTATGACACGATGCGCTTGTAAGACGATGGCGTGTCGGTTGCGTAACATGGTCGCGCAACGCTGCCCGCGCTGGGAACAAATTAACCGGCGCGGGTGAGCTCCCCTTTGCCGACTTGATTTCCTTTCATGAATCTCATACAAATTTCCACTGATGTCAATTCTTATAAGTATGTTATTCGTATTTCTATGCTATAAATTTGTTTGCTTCACCTTCCAACACAATCCAGCTAAAGTAGCAAATGTTTTTTCAACATATAATCTTCATAATTTTGCGACTGTCAACTACTTAAAATGTACTTTCTGAACACGAATTACCAAATAAAACGAGTCGTACATAGTTCTAAATGATAAGATACTTTAGACTCATGTTTGTGTGCGTTGTAAGCATAGCGTAGCGAATTCGGCACACGCAGACGTGAACGTGTAACGCGATACGTGCTCGGGTCATACATTTGGGTGGTGCATTGCGACAGGTTGAGAACGAAGCGTCTTGTGAAACGCCGCTTGCGTAGTCCAGCTCCCCACCGGCGACGTATAGCTGGCGAGGTGTTGAAACCGCGGTACACTCGGCTCGCACCCGCATCCACATACCCTCCGACTTATGACTTGTACAGTCGAAGAAGTTTATTTCCTATCCATTGCGATAAACTGTCATTTGTCATTCACTATGCAATTAGGTCGACTTGTCATATGTAAAAACACGCTAAAGCGACTGCAGTGACGCTTATATTGAAACATATTGTAGTCTCTGTTTTGTCATTAGGAATAAAAGAGATGACAATATGTACTAATCAAGTGTCACTGCAGTGGAGTTCTGAGGTTACGATAGCGAAATTCGGTCTTAAGTGGGGAACAAATTTAAGTCTTTGACTACATTGTCAAATGCCAATTGCTTCAAATTATTAACAAAAAATTAAACCTAACCAAAAATAATAATTCGTATAATTTGAGAACATCTAATGAAATTAAACTTGATGTTGATAATTGTTTCTTATCTCCAAAGTGATTACGTAAAAACGACAAACAGATACACGTTACAAGAAGATTTAAGATTACGAATATTTTTTCTATCGTTGTAGCTTATTAATTGCCAAACGATATCCATGAATAGTTTTTCATAATTATTTACTCAATACAAATGTACCTTAAAATTAAAAAGTGAAACGGTTTGGGTATATTGGAACATTGAATGCCAACAGGTTTCTTATTACTGTGTCAGTGGTACGTCTGAGCTCGATTACGCAATCTATGGGTGTATACACGTATAACCAACTACGGTATATGAATGGCAAAATGGGTCATTGAATCCAATACAAAAACAAGTTTAACAGTTATATATAAAAATACTTTTAAAAAAGGGTAATTACATCTATTAACAGAACTTGCGCATTTTGTCTCAAAACAAGTATGTGCATAAGATAATGATCAAATGCGCTAGTGAAAATTTAACATAAACTATTTGCGCAGCTAGACGTCCAAGTGGAAATGGGTTTTGAATAAAATAATTAGACAACGATGCAATACCGATTCTTCGTAAATGGGTTATAGAATAGAACATTTTACAAGGTAGAAGAGAGCTGTTTGTTGTCGGAATTGGACATCAGCTGTTACACAAGCCCTAGACAGTAGCGATGTTATTGCAACCGACATTTGGGTCATCTGTTTGTGACAATTGTGCCATCCGATGTTACACTATTACATTGATATTACTTTTAGATTTAAAATTGTAAATATATAAACTATACAATATTTCTCTGTAATATTCTCACTTTAAGATAAAATAAATTACCAATTTTAATGTAGATGTTTTGAAATATCTACAATATCTTAAGTTAAAGTAGGCTGTAGTTAACTAAGATTTCATGGACGGTGTTTTGAGCGAGAAAAGGTTCGACTGCAGAAATCTAGTTGTAAACTATTTTGGGTTATAAGAAGTTTTAGTAGTTTAGCGCTTACTTATTTATGAACAAATAATATGTAAAAAAATTATGATATCCAAACAAAATAAAGTTGGTTCTAATAAATTAGGCACTTCATACACCAGGCAATATAAATTATCGAAACTAATGTATGGTTGCATCGCGAGAATCTAATGTATGATTGCATCGCGAGAATCTAATGTATGGTTGCATCGCGAGAACCATGACGTTAAATCGTCAACGCGCGTCTTATATTCGGTAACTATAGGCGTAGCGACTACATGTCAACTGTATAGATTTGCTCCGCCATCTTGAATATTGCAACAACTATTTTCACGAAGATCTTGAAAAACAGTTTGCGAGCGTCTTCAGCGATGACAGATAGAAATGTCGGCGACGCGAGCTTTGTAACCTCTACGACATTGTAGTGCGTAAGTAGCTTAACAACTAAAACCGCCGGGTTCCGGATATTTACGTTGCCTTGTGTACGTAGGGCCTTAGTACCGATGAATTTATTTTTTAAGATTCTTAACCGTTAATTGTAAAAAATATCCTTACTTTTAACGACCATTTCATTTGGCACATAAGACACTTATTGATATGTAAATAACTCACTTCACCCTTTTTTATTTTGATAATATTAAATACATCTATGTACTTATAGGTAGTTATATATCCGGTAGATGTTCGCTTTGAATCTGATTGTTGTAGAGCTCGTTTCGTTGTGCAAACAATTCAATGTTAACGCTCGACCGCTGCTGTCATCCTAAATTGCAAATAGCAACATTCAGATCAATTGGGTATGTCAATCCAGTAACGATACGCACAGGCAGCTCCCATTTATTGTCCTTATATATAATCATAGTGTACATAGATGATTATTTACAATAGTAGATGGTTATATATTTAACACAAGACAGGTACATTGTATTTTTAAAATTAATAAGGTACCTAATCTTGATTATAATTAGAAATTAATTATTCAGAGATCGTTAGGACATAGATGAATAAGTAGATGCTATAATCTGTTAGAATACACAGGAGTTATTTATAAGACACAGATGAGAAAAGGCCTATATAATTAATCTTTAGAGATGTTAAATAACAAGGCGTTAATTTAAATCTAACTTTTTTAATTAGTAAAAGACCTGACAAGTAAAATGCTATTGGGCAACTGCGCAGGTGGACGTACTGAAAATATTAACATCAGCTGTGCGCTTTCTTATGACAAAAAGTTTATGAGTATGTATGTTAGGTCGTCAGTTTGTACGGAGACGCCTTTTTTTAGAATATTATTAATTTGAATTATCATAGTATCTTATGCATATTATATAAAATGCCAAAGCTTTGATGGCTGATGGGATCTGGATGGAATTTTGGAATAGAGATAAGTAAGTGTCGAACAGCGCATAGACTATATAGTAATTAATCAATTTTCATTTAAATCCTTGCAGACAGTCACGAGCAACAGATGAGGTTTGAACAGATAAATTCAACATTTTTCGAAGGCATCCTTAAAAGCAGAAACGCAAAATAAAAGATACAGGGCGTCAGGGTGTCAATAGCCTCGGCTCGATGGTACCTACTATTAGTAATGAAGCTCAATATAAAATGAAAGACCAGTTTAAAAAATAAAAAAAAGGTTGTTTATAGGCATACTGATGTCTCGAATAAGCTACCACAAAAAGGACCAGTTTGTTATCCAAAAAGTTCAACGAATTATAAAAGACGGATAAAATATATAAATTATAATGATCTATGATTTTTGAGACGGTTTTTCAATTAATTACTTGCTACTGAAATATTTGTTTATGTACCTACTAACTTCTCCATTCGCATTGTATTGAATAAGCCATGGCCAGTCTCGTGCTTGTGGATCTAGGGTCTAAGTTCGGTCAAATTCCGTAAGTGTTAATCATATATTAAATGTCAAACTTTAATTGCGACTAACCCTTGACGACGATCATGAATGTTTATAATATCTGCATATGTTTTACATTGCCACATTTTATGTGGTTGTAAGAGGGGCACATTTAGAGCCGCCTTCTCGTATACGTTCCGCCAAAGTTTTGTGGTGTGCGAATCCTCTGTGGCGTTTGTTTGTTCAGATACGAGCGCTGGTAATGTATGTTGCAAACAGGCGGGCATCTGGCGAAACGCGGTGCTCACAGCGGCAACCTCGCGCGCACGTACACGTATACCTTCGTACGTACGTGTGCACGCACAAGAGCGCGCGCGCCGCATCGCGGCCCCGCTCGCAACTAGGTCAGGGCGCTCTGCGGCCGCGCGCGTTTTAAATTTAGAACGATTCGCGCTACAACCCCCCACCCCGCCGAGCCCCGCCATCGTCCAACACTATCTATACCAATTAATTGCTCACCTTCAAAATTAACACCTGCCACCCGCAACACCCTTGCATAGTATGTGACATCATTTCAAATCATTGGCCATACGTTCATATTTCAACGCATAATTCAGTTTAATTACAGGTGATATTTTAATTGTATGTTTTCCTATTTGTATTTTATTTCTCGTAAAAAATTATACTGGTAAAACAAAAAGCTCACGGTTGAGTCGATATAAAGATCAATTCTTTACGTGAATTAAAATTATTATTTATAATTTTTCCACTTAAAATGTCCTATTAGAATTCAACCAGATTAAAATGAAACAATACATTTAACTCTGTGTTAGCATTTTATAAGTGTGACACGAGCGTCAAAAGTGGGTCTCGCTTTTGATAGCATTAATTTCGCGATACTGTAACACACATGATTGGCAATAATGAAATAAATACTGCGTGGAAAGAATTGAAAAGTACCCATCGTCACACCCGCAAAACCTTGGGGCTAGCCCTGCTTACAAACTGGTTATGTAGACTTCACTTCGTATCCCTTACAAAATAGCAAACAAACAAGTTTATATTGCAACGCTGCGCTATCGAAACATTGCGCTGTTGCCGGCTCCCCATTCAAATGTTACCAGATGAATTTTCTCTTTTTATGCTTAACGTAAAAAATTCTTTAAATTTACACGAATTAATTTATTTAAGAATTCATCAAAAGATATGGAATAAGTTCTCCATTTACATTAAGACTTTAATTAAACTTTATTAATAGTGACGTGACTACATCCCATCTAGCAAGGTTAAATACACTCTTTAGACATAGAATTATTTTTGTGATAACAAGAAATTTTAATTTTTTCAACATTCGGGATAGCCGCATATATGTATGCATGTATGTATGCTATGCTCGGCTATAACTACAGATTTTCATGAAACTATATTGGGAGGCTAGAGAAGTTTTGAGTCTGAAAAACTAAAAAATAATATTT
>JAOPJD010000025.1:2683032-2695244 GCA_026167825.1 Papilio polyxenes | reverse complement strand
ATATACACATATAATTTAAAAATCAGAATACATATTTGTACATGTATTAAAAATAAAATCCGAAATGACCAACACCGTATAGCGAGAGATTGCTTGTAAATATTGTATAAGAGTATTTTAAGGTATCAGTTGCAGGAAGGTTGCAGGCGGATTGCAAACAGCCGTTTCTATGCGCAGCCAAACTTTCAATTTTTCTGCACTAGCTGCCGCTGCATGATGTAATGCCATCTCGGCCGCGCTTTGCAACCACGCTTGCATGCGACCTACATTCCCAAAGGAGTTGTGGTTTTGATACCGATGCAGATAAACGAAGCCGCAAAGTAGCTAATGTATGTAAATACCGTACAACGTATAAGACTCACCTTCGAGCTTCATGCCGACGTCGAGGCACTTTTGGAATCGGCAGAAGGGACACCGTTTCCTCTGTGTTTTGTCAATGTGGCAGGCGCGCTCTGCGACGCACGTGTACACCTTCTTGTTCTGCACGGTCCGCTTGAAGAATCCTTTGCAGGACTCGCAGGTGAGCAGGCCGTAGTGGTAGCCGCTGACTTTGTCGCCACACACGGGGCACAGCTCTTCTATGACATCCTTGGTGTCGGTCTGGTCACACACTGTAGCGGCGGCGGGGAGGTAGGCACCCGGCTCACCGGTGCCTGTCGGAAATAGATATGAAGTATCCAAGTTGGCATAGCCAAAAGGCTGTTGGTCGGGCGCGCACTGGTACGCGGCGCCCTGCGGCACATATTGCTGAGAGGCGCTGGAGGGCCCACCGCCCGAGCCGGAGCCATCGGGACCCGGGCTCAGGTCGAAAGCGGACATATTGAGGGACATGAGGCCTGACTGCTGGTCCATCGTCATGCTCGGCCGCACGTAGCGGCTGCTCGGATACGAATCCCTACGGCGGCGCTGAACCGCGACAACGTTCACACAGTCACCGAGTTCACTGGCGGTCTAACCGCAACACTTATTCGCCGCAAGCGGGCTGCACCTGTTCGATCACAACTATTGTCGACACATAAATCCGGCACATTGTCGGTCTGAGCTAGTAAGCGAAAGTAAGAGGCGTGCGAATCGCAGCCGGTCGCTGCGATGACTGAAGGCGCGTTTGTGACGGCGCGCGAAGTTGCGATCGCGTGGAGGGCGTGGCGGGTGCGTAGCACACGTGCCGCTCGAAGAACGTCCCGCGATCGACTGCCAGCCGGCCGGCGGAGCGGCGCGCGTGCCGGCGCCTCCCGCATGCGCGCCCCGCCGCGCTCCCCCGCCCGTTCGCACAATGGAAAACGATTAGGAGCCCATGTAATAAGTGAAAGTGAGTCGGTGACCCACTTTCCCGCGATCCAGGTCTATGTTAGTGCGCGTTCGCGCAGTTGCGCCACAGCGCGGGCGGGCACCAGCGGGGCAGGAGGCGCGGCGCGGGGTCGGAGGCGGCCCACTGACCCAGTTGCGCGCGGTGCCGCAGCGGGGCAGGGTTGCCGCGCCTGCTGCTTGTTTACGTTCAGAGAACATTTGTCAGCGTGGCCTGAGCACATCACCTAATGCGAAGCAAGGTGTAGTCATGTTGCGGCGGACGTGGAGGCGGCGCTCGCGCAACGTTTGTAGCGTTTCAGACTAAGCTTAAACCTACCAAAAACGATCGAAATAATTTTAAACTACTGTCGCATTTTAAGTTATCACAAACAGTAACAAATAAAATAAATTTAAAGACAACAGTATTATTGAAAAAGGTACAGAACCATGAATACAACCGTATAGTTATTAGGATCGGAGCGACTTTCACAGCGGCATCATAAAACAACTAAAAAGGAGCCGAACTTAAGTCCCGTTAAGCGGACGAAAAGATAATAGATAACTAAGAATAAATTAAATAGGCAATATAACATTTCTATACTTAATTGTAAAGTATTAAAGTTCGGCAATGAAGAAATAAAAAATAATTGTTACAGCCCTGAAACATGATAATCTGTAAGCAGAAAAAGCAGGCAACCGACGGCCAGCTGCTTAGTTGCAGTAGGTAATTCGTGAAGACCCACAACGGCGCATTGATTGAGAACACCATTTGACTTATTTGCGATAATTTATGGAGATAAGCCAACCTTGTTAGGATAGTATTGAAAGAATACCCTTACATAAACAAACTAGCTAATTATAATAAACATTTGTTCTATATTTTTGATTGTAAAATATCATACCAAACCTAAATAACATCGAGTGGTATAGATTTCAACGCAAGGAAATTTTATAAATTTTTTCACATAGTAAAAAATAATGAGCGTGTGCATTAAGATACAATTAGTCGCCGCTGAGGTGCAACAAAGGCCATTCAATATCAAAAGCGAAATAAATTAAAGATCTTGACCTAGTTTGCTTTAAAATCAGTCAACGGGTCACGAACGAGTGACAGTGGCAGCCTTGCGCCCGCTCTGTTAGCGCCTCTACGTGCCCCAGAGCGCTAAACGGCGCGCGCGGCCGGCGGCGACGGCAGCCGCGGCGCCTGCATCGAGCGTCATCGCATCTACTCAAATATTTTTCTCTGCTTGCCTCGCTGCCATATTGCCTAAAATATGCATACATATTATCTACATAAGAAGTAAGATATATTGTCATCTTCAGTGAAAATGATCACGTATCGACGTCACGCCTACGTCAGGTTAGCACGTTGGGATATGAACAATCAATGACTCAATCAGTTTCCATTTCATAATCGAGACCTGAATACCGGATGGTTGAGGCGACACGGCGGTTGCGGTTGCGTTGTATACAAAGTGTGCCATTTTCACTATCTAGCAGACGACGCGGCCCCGGACGAAAGCAAGAGTGGTCGTCGACGCACGCGCAACTTTACTTTCTTCGCGTGCGCGCAAGCTGACGTCATGCTTTCGCCGCGCCCGGTGACGTGAGCCGATGTAACTAACGCGCAAGCTGATTCTGTTATCAACCGCAGTTTAACATACTGCACATGAAAAACATTTATGCGGGCTTTTATATTAATTATTCATGGGACTACTCGACTGAAAAGGGGTTCCCTCGCCGTAGCGCGGGAGTAAGGATTACAATAGATATGGGGCTTTGACCTAAACATAAACAACAGGTATTTACGGTCCGGCGTCAATGATATAGTAAATATTCAATACGGTAGTGTCGCACCTGCAACGAAGATTATTATAACAAACATTTTCATAAAGCGTTATACCTTAGTAGGAAATCGTTTGTAGGTAATATGTACTGGTGCCTGCCAATAAAATTAAACGAGTTAACCTAGTTACCGGAAATAAAATACTTTTTCTACATACCGTGTTGTCTGGAAATTCATCCTCTACACCAACAAAGTCGCGAGTCGCAACCGCCAGGTGATCCGACATAATATAAAAATCATCAACCGAAAAGAGAATAGAAAGGTTTCTAACTCACCGTTAACCCTTTCCACTTGTTTGCGGTACAAGATCTAAGACTAGATACATCAAAGGACTCTGAAAGCAGCTAATAGCCTCTATTATCGCTGCTTCTAACAGCTGCTGTTAAGCGTGGGAGTTCCATTGTGAGGATTACGAACTTGCCTTGAGCTCCGAATTCTATCTATCTATCATCATCATTAGTCTGAGTCTGTCCACTGCTGAACATACTGCCTTCCTCAATGTTTTCCACAATATGCGGTCCACCGTTTTCGGTCCTATCTATGGTCAGACGAAAAGAAAATGTCACAGTTTCGTAATTTGAAAACTCGAAATTTTGTTAAAATAAAAATAGTTAAATTGATTTCAAAAAGTTAATTGAAATAAAACATTTCATCGAGAGACCTGTGGGTGTCTTTAGGGTTACTTAAGTCTCGAGGCTAATAATAATAGCTGACAAATTTATTGCGCCACATAAATAAGATTTGAATTTACACATAAAACTTTTGAAAGCCTCTAATGAATGTTGTAACATAAAAGTCTGAATAAATATGAATCGATTAACATAATATAAAATGTTGAAGGATAAAGGGTAGCAGGGTCGCAGTTATGGTAGGGTGCTGCGTGCAGGCGGAGCAAGGGGTTGAGTCCCTATTGGGGCAATCGAGCCAAGTGCACTGGGTCACTGGGTCAATGATGATGGCTTAGAGGTAAGAATTTGGGCCAAGTTGATTTAAGTAAAATTATCGTCACTTGTCTAACATTTATTTTCGTTGATGAAGATTAAACGATGGTGGTTTATAATTTTGTGTGGCATTAATTGATTTAATTTTAGACTGATACAAAGAGACTAAAGAGACTGAGAAGACTGAATGAGACAAAGTGCACAAAATTATCCTAAGCTATTTAAAATAAAACTTTCTTGTACAAGTATCTTCGGAGCTCTATATTTATAGAGTATATATATTATGTATGTGTAATAACTTACTAATATTAACGAAGAAGTTCCTTTATGGATATTATAGGTAATATAAAAAAATAAATAAATAATATAGTATAGGCATATTTTATTAGTATGTTACTAAGTGCTATGCAGAATAACTTTCCTTCTTCATACAAAGTAACTTGAAAGTAAATTGAAAGGTTGTCAACGATAGTATAAATTGTAAAATACAGAGCATGGTTGTAAAACACCATCCACAAATCAATCAAATGACGTAATGTATGTAAATGTGACTTACCCAAAAAATTATTATTTTTAATGCTATTGTAAAAATAATGTTTTCATAACAATGATTATTGAAAGATGATGTTTGAAATACTTCAATACTAGTAGAATATGGTAAGTTATTAACAATGGTCTGGACGAAAGCCAAAACACCTGTAATTTAAACGGCAAGAATCATCAGGGACGTCATTTTGAATATAATAAGAAGCTCCTATTTATATTATACAAGTGAGGAGTCCCGGCTACGCACGGGTAGCAATATCATATAGTTAGTTTTCCTTATAAGGTAGACTTAATTAAACTTAATTCACAGTGTACTGCTAGACTATTTGTAATGTCGTACAACTTATGCTATCTAATGACAAACATCTAGCACTAGGAAAGTCAAACATGTTTGCACTGGGAAGTGTTTGAAAGCACTAACGAACAAAGTTTCCACCTCAAGTTATGATATCTCACGTTCTGCATATGTTTGTTGATGTAAGGACACTTGTGCATATATGTATTTTTAATATACTAACTGTTACCCGTGACTCCGAGCGCGGGAAATTTAAAAAAACTTAATTAGTAGCCCATGTCTTCATCCAGGCCAGATGTAGAAGCCAGACAGGTTTCTTCATCTATGCCTAATTTCAGCGAGATTCATGCAACCTTTCTGGAAATAGCTTTTAACAAACATTCAAGCATCTATCCAAACATCTAAACATTCGTATTTATAATATTAGTAGTAGTATGTAACTTGCCGTAGTCACACGACCATTAACATTTTAATTTTGTAACATACCAACATAATTAGCAACTTCCTTTTTTTTAGCTTTTATATAGTACAAAATGTTTTAAAAAAACATTGTTCCGTTACAATACCACGTGGTACATTACAACCAAAATTTGATAAAAGTTTTGTTAATGTTACCTCATATATCATTTCTGAACCCAAAATCCCCGTTTAAAACATATTGCTATCTCTGTTTTTATCAAAGATAATAACAGAGATGACTGTTCTCAGAAACCAACGGATAGACGCAGAGTTAGGCGCCCAGGTATTAGAAGATATTATTTAGCCTCTAGCGCCTAAACTACGTTACTTTGGATTGTGGTATGTTGGGTTAAATCGTATATTTTCGACCAATGAATTTGTGGTACGCTGTCGTACACGTCTTTCCCGGACACGCCGCATAATATCAAAAATATAAATAATATAAAAAATATAAGTCAATGTCTATAGGTTTTTGAGTATTAATCTCAGATATGTTTAAGCCGTATAGGATGCGGTATTCACAATTGTAAGGTGGTTCATTAAATTATTAAGCTCAATCGGGGTGTATAAATAAATAAGTGATGTAAAGTAAAATCGAGTTTCGGAAAATTATTTCAGGGTAAATTGATCTAAAATTTGATTAATCAACCGTATAGAATGAATAATTAATTAAGAAACGGCTTAACTCACGTTTGATCGTCCGGTGACGGCACCGACTAGTTTCGGACCCATCGGGGGTCCATCTTCAGGGCGAGTGTTTAATCCGAAGACTTCGCGGTCGTCGGCGATCAAACGTGAGTTAAGCCGTTTCTTAATTAATTAATTATGATGTCTCACGAAAGTTTAAACAGTATAGAATGAAGTTTAGCATAACTTGGAAAATGTCAGTGTAACATCACGTGAAGAAAGTTGCAGTCGAAAACTATTATGAAAATAAATCTGAAGAAACATAGTATTTGGATACTAGCATATTACAGGGTTTCAAGTGCGTCCAACATTGTATGCGATCGATAACTTTGAAAACGAAACACTTTAGGGCTTCCTATATAGGTATAACAGAACTGAAATCAGGTCGTAACAGTAATTTACATTTAAAATGTACACTAAATGTAAAAGTAAAATTGGTTTTCCATGACTGAAACAACCGTACAAAAACAGTTATCTCTGTTTTAAAGAGAATGAGTGGGTAACAGATTATGCTCTGTTGCTTAGCCAAAAAAAACCAACCCAGTTACCAGGGCGTCAAGAAACACAAAGATTTGGATAGAATAATCAAGTAGCAGTTGCCCAATCCCATAATTACATAGAAACATGCGACCTGATTCTGAAATTTGCCGATTTCACTTTGTCACAAAGTTTCCTAACGGATAAATTATGGATTTAGTTGTTTCATGTATTGAAAACGAGGTCTCTTTCAGTAAGTATTTACATACTGAATGTAAGATCATTGACTATATAGAAACGGACTAGGAAAAGGACCTCCGTTGTACTAAATAAATTCTGCCACTTTTCGTAGAGGGTGTGTTGAAGATACAATCGCACGTAGTCCCATCAGTACTTAGATCCCTTTCCAGTGAAATTCTGTCTTTTAGTTAAAAACGTCGTCAAAACCGGCGCAGCCAGCCAGCGAGAAGATTTTTCGATTCGGCTTATTGTTTGTGATCGTGACATCTCGTAAATTATTAGTCAGAATAATATTCTTTAAAAGGCAATTTTAATCAATACTAAATTGTAATATCAATAAAACTGAAAATTGCGATTGTTATTATTGCGAGAAAACTGACTTTTTTGTAGCACTTTTTGTCATGTAGTACCATTATTCTCTCATACGTCATCTTATATGACTCATATTTACTCATTACTGATATTATAAATGCTAAAGTTTAGATAGATGTTTGTTAGATGGTATCAATGTAGCGGCATAGTCTGAAAGAACACATAGGCTACTTTTCAAGTTTTTTTTTCACTTTCGCGCAGACGTAGTCGCGGGCGACATCTAGTTTTTTAAAACAACTTGATTGCCTGCCAACTGCTGTTTAGCCTACGTAAGTCCAAAAAACAAATTTTAAGAGTCTCAGAAATACGACTAAACTTTAATTATTATAAAATTCGTAAAATTCATTCGGAATAAATGAGCTACATGTTGGTGAAAACGGTGTTATAATCTGTTTAATTGCTTAGCACAATATTCAAGTTACGCGCAGAGGTCCCGAAACGCAACTCTGTTTTGTAAAAAATTATTTTATAGGTAGATAATTTATATTAAGAAAGATTAAAATTATATGAAATTATTTCTACTTAATTGTAACGAACAAACAAACGTTAAATGGTATATAACGTTTGTTTGTTACAGGGGTTAGTTTTCAATCATGCTTCAGACGGCAATCATCGACATACATGAAATGGTAGGCACTGTGTAGCTTCGACTCGCAGTTGTTAATATGGCATTGATGTGGGCATCAGTGTCGTGGTCTTTTTCCAACGTATTGAGCTTGGAACGAATGATTGTTGCAATTTACATCATTCAACTGGCAGTCTCCTTTTTATTATACCTATCGATCGATGTATGTATACACCTATTACGATGATAATTTATCAAATTCTCTATTTATTCTTAAAATCAGATAAATCCTAAAATATTTTTGAGATTTATTTTCAACGGCGATTATTTCCGAATCGAAAGTATTTAAAATCGAACATAAAGTTTATTTGATTTGGGTTTTAACGTGAACAATCTAATACGGGTATTAACAATAAAGGCGGATATACCGGCATCATATGATATCATACTAAAAGTTTATACGAATAAGGTATAATCGCTTGAACCCCAGAACTCGACTGCACTATCACTTGTATTGTTGCTATTTTTTTTTAAACCAAAAAGAATAAAAGAGATCATAAATAAATATTTCTGGTAAAACACTTTCTTTTACCTAACTTTATAACATTGCTACTCTCAATACAATATCACTTCACTAAAACACACAATTTTTACAAAACAACAACAAACGCCAAAAACCGCATTGTCGAATTTGACGTGCTGCTAGATAAAGTGCATTCCCTCCGAAGCGATCCCATAACTTCATAAAAGTACACAACTGTAATTAACTTAATTTAGACTTTCAACCGAAAGGAAGGATACGCCTCTGCCTCACTGTTCTGTTCTCGTAAAAGTGTAGTGTTTCGGTGACAAGTAGCGCGGGCGGGAACTCGAGGCCAACAATGTCGCACACGGAACAACTGTCTCTTTAACCACTTTATACTTTTTTTATTTATTTACAATCCTTTCAAAGTCAACTATTCACTCACCAAGGTATCAATTTTTAAAACTCGATACACATTTAAATATTCTTTGATTAAATTGCCACAAATACTATAAACAAAATGTTTCTTTGGCTCATGGGATACTTCAAACATATAGGGGTACTCATACATACATGTGTTGAAGGAATTCTCTATATAATGGAATCTCTACGGGTGACGGATATCGGCGCGTTTTTTATTTATCTATATATATCTATATATATAAAAGAAAGTCGTGTTAGTTATACTATTTATAACTCAATAACGACTGAACCGATATGGCTGAAAATTCATGGGTATGTAGTTGAGAACCGGGATACGGACATAGGGTACTTTTTATCCCGTTTCTTTTTTTTTTTTAAATGCCGCAGGAACGGAGTCGCGGGCAAAAGCTATTTATAAATAAATAAGAAAATTTACAAGTGCTTAGGTACTGATATGAATTCTTGATGAAATGACAAAGTAATAACCATATCGAACAAAGAACCAAATACTTTTCTATATTCTATCTAAATGAATGTTTATACAAACTTTATTTTAAATTCTTATAAATATTTAACTCTGTGACCTACAAAGAGATGAGAATATTATTCAAGTGGAAAACCGTTGACTTTTAAAAGACAGGACATATGTAACGCGCGCACGGCCCTCCGTCAAAAGCAACAAATAAGTTCTAAACTTGCTTTTTTGTATGCTCATTTTGTTTGTATAAATTTATAAATCCGAATGTAATCCGATGATAGCAGACTTCCTCAATACCTGTTTGTAGGACGAAGATAATATGCCTGAATAACTTCGTTAAGAGCTGAAAGCAAAAGCCCAAAGTTGACGGACGTGGAGAAATTTACTAGATCAGGCCTAATTAATGATGATAATGTGTACATTTACTTTTAATATTATCTAAGTGTCCGCATAATATTCACATCATGTTCTATTGTCACCGTAACCCTTTGCGTTTTTCTTGTTGTCGAAATGTGTTCATTGTTCGATAAATTTAATTTCAATTAATACATGAATTTGAAACAGAAAAGAAACAAAGAAAAAAACGGTGTCCTTTGTCACCCGTGTTGCAATCAAGTTGTCACATATCCTTGAATAATTTGAAAATTGAATTACAAAATAAGTGTTGCGGTGAAAATTTAAATTTTTATAAGTGGTACATTGAATCGATTAAAGTTGTTCAGAATTTTCCATACCATCTAAATTTATGTGGTTGCAATTTTGTCCGTAAATGTATTATGTACATGGACCGGAGTTGTGCAAGCGTCACTTAAATCTATATATATAAAAATGAATTGCTGTGCGATAGTCTCACTAAAATCCGAGAACGGCTGAACGGATTTATATTGTCTTAGTCTTGAAATGTTCGTGGAGGTCTAGGGAAGGCTTAAAAGGCGAGAAAAGATCGAATAATATCCGGGACAACCCTAAAAACAGCCCTTTTCTATTTCTCATACAAACGTCACTTGGTCACGCCATCACGCGTGAACGGCTGGACCGATTTCACTTTTTTTTTTGTTGTGTTTGTTATTGTCAGGAGAAGGTTCTTATGACAGGAAAGATTTAAAAAATGTAGATGGATGAATGGATGGATAATGATTCCGCGCAGACGAAGTCGCGGGCGACAGCTAGTATTCTATATAGAGGTTTTAAAATCAGCAACGTTGACAACAAAAGCGTCAATCACAGATCTGTTTAACAGTTGACCGCATTCATCGATTGGCAGGCATGAACATAAATCCATAGTTAATGATACGCAAAACTTGTGCAGCATTGAGTATAATTAGATACGAGTTTTCATCAAAGCTCGCTTCAACTGTATTGCATGGTAGAGATGGGTAAACGCTTTCTTACTTCCTATTATCTATTTAGTTATATATTAGTTTATTAATAATATTTTTTCAAATATAAAACACTTAAATGTCTTAGACGTCTTAGATTCTTAATTGTACCTTGATAATTAGGATAATGCACTTCAATATACTATTACACACATACTATACATACTATATAGAATCTTACTAATATAAATGCAAATGTTTATGGATGGATGGTTGCAGTTTGTCAGAAGCTATCTCCAGAACGGCAATGGACAAAACGAGTTAAGATAGAAAAGTAATTGCATTCACTGTTGTCTGTTGCAAACCTTGGATAAGATTAAAAAAAATGAAACATGTTATCCATAAAAAAATATTATTTTTATAAATAACTTGTGAATAGATGAGTCTATTTGATACGAAAACAAAAGGAGAAAAAAACCTTTATACCGCCTTCAAAGGTGCGATCTTTTTCTATTGCTCTCTTTAAAAAAATGTTCGTAGACATTAATAGTAATTGACAACCCTGCGAAACATGTCAATAACCTCCTGTAAATTTCGAATTATGTATTGAGATAGGTCCTCGATTTCATATACAGCTTACGAAATCGTTCTTTAGTTTTTGAATAATTCAGTCAGACAAATGGATTTAAATATATGCTTTACTTGACAAATTTCTGACTTAAGTAACTATGTTATATTTTCTGGCTGGTTCGGTGTCGAAATCTTTACTTGATTTTTGAATCTTTACTTGACTTTATGACGATTCGTATATTAATTCCTACCTACAAGTAGCCAGCATGTGAGTTCGCACATCGGGAACAAGAGTATTCTAACTAATGTGCCAAATCAAATATCGGGTACCTAATATAATTTTAAAATATATAATACCAGAAAAACGCATCGCCGCATGGCAAAGTATAACGACTGATATCTTTTCTGCCGTATTAGTAGTAACCTTCCCGGTGATGTCGCACCTATAAGTAAAAACATTGTTAAACAGTCCAGTCCGCGAGCTGATTTTTCGGTACCGTGAATTGTTTGTCAGCATTATATCTTCCAAGGTAAAAGTCAGAATTATTTAGGTACTGCACGAGGCAATTTTTAATTAAAACATACTAAAACATATTTATTTGGGTAAGGATTAATATTAAAACCGAAAAAATTGTGCATTTAAAAAATAATAGTGGTTATTTTGAAAACACCGTAAAAAAAAAGTGCCATCGCTGACAAATAAATGTATTATGAAATATATCAAACGAACAAATAACAAGATGGTGAAAACCGTATTTAATCCGTTTTTAGTGTCTTAGCAAAATACAAAAGCCAGAGGTCACGAAAAGCTACTTTGTTACATAAGATAATTATCAACAACAATAGCTTTAAATCTTTAACAAAGCTAATTATAAAATAACAAAGTATTTTTCTCATATTTTTTAATCGCTTTTGTTCGGAAAAAATAAAAGAATTTGTAGTTAAATAATCCCCTTAGCCCCGGCTCGATTGGCCCTCGAGGCGTATCGAGACGTTTGGATTATGTTATTTTAAAATAATAAAAGCCTAATTAAAATTTTATTATAAACCATCTTTTCTTCTATTTAACGCTATTCTAGTTTTATAACGAATTAATAAGAATTTATATTGTTACTAGCTGTCGCCCGCGACTCCGTCCGCGCGCAGTTAAAAAAAAATGAAAAATAGATGTTGGCCGATTCTCA
>JAOPJD010000025.1:2638880-2672296 GCA_026167825.1 Papilio polyxenes | reverse complement strand
CAAATCGGTTCAGCCGTTCTTGAGTTATAAATAGTGTAACTAACACGACTTTCTTTTATATATATAGATATAGATAAGATAGATATTGACAAACAAAACAAAAATATATACAAAAAAATTATAATATTACTATCGGTAAATATACTATAAGTCAGATGAAATATATTGATCAATAGTAATTAATAATTGTTTACCTTTATAAATTCGACTGTGTGATAAATACATCTGACCCAGTTTCAATAATCTGATGATAGTGTACGGCTGTAATGCAACTTTGTTACATCCACTCGTTATAATAGTATTAACCGACATCAAGTTATTTAATATCGTAGCAGAATATAGTGTGGTTGACGTTTTTTTAAAATAATAAATAACGTGCAAGCAATTTTTTCATTAAAGCTTAAAACATTTATTAGACTATTTTAGCGCTTTTTAACGCAGAGTTAAAACTCGGCGTTAGAAGCTTTCGAGCGCTTAAAATCACTGGTTCTGTTCGCCCAGCGCTCAAAATGCAACTAACTAACTTTTGCTCGCGACTCTATTCGCGTGGAATAAAAAAAAACCTATGTGTTCTTCCAGACTATGTTCTAAATCTTTGGCCAACTTCAGGCTTCATTGCGCAGTTCCAGAGATATATAGTAACAAAAATCAATCCAAAGATTCAAACTAACGCGCATTTATAATATTAGCAAGATACATGAAATGCTTTTGTTCTATTAAAAATCTTTTTAACGGGCGGTAAAAAAACGCTCGTGCGAATCACACTATCGGGTGACTAAAAGTCTAGTGTGCGGGGGCCACCTTACAGAAAACTAATATCTTTTATTTTTGTTACGAAGTCGGACATTTGAAACGTATTTTTGTCTCCTATCTAATTAATTTTACACGTGAAATTCATCAATTACGAACGCTTTACAAGGTTTTTTGTATTTTTGTAGACTCTATTTAATTTACTCATTAATTAACAAATGAACAACACCATTACAGAATAAACAGCTCGGTTTACGCTCTAATTTAATAAAAAATCAGATTACAGTAATGTTAACTTGATACGTTTTTATGCCATATTTCATCGTGTTTTGTATTTGCTTGAGTTACATATAATTACACTTTTTTCCAGAAACATAATTATTTGGCACCGAAAATGGTAAATAATATTTATTTAACAATTTTTTTTT
This sequence comes from Papilio polyxenes, assembly GCA_026167825.1. NCBI lineage: Eukaryota > Metazoa > Arthropoda > Insecta > Lepidoptera > Papilionidae > Papilio > Papilio polyxenes. The sequence continues at coordinate 2,671,118 of JAOPJD010000025.1, read as the reverse complement.
AAATATCTACAAAAAATAATTAAACGCTGTTACATTTTTGGATAATCATTAAAATATTCGTAATGAGGTAAATTAAAATCTAGGCCAAATCCAATCTGGATCAAACTAAACCACTGTAGTTCGATTCTATTTCCAATTTAGAACACCGATGCAAATAGCAAGATCCGATTCGTCTGAACTAAGGCGGTTATAGCACTCAAAGTAAAAAAACTAGGTATCCCTGTAACATTTTCTATTGTAAAAATGAGAATTATCATTATAATTTATAACCGGGGGCTTCCATTGCCTAAGCACCCGTACAAAATATACTATCTACTCTCAATAGCAGTGAAAACTGTATATTTTAAAGAGTTTTAAAAATAAAATCCAGTTTAAAAGTGACATTTGCAGTTGACCCAATTTATATAGAGGCGGCGACACGTAACAAATTCTATAACGATGGCTCGACAACGTCACTGCTGATAAAAATCTTTATGCAATTTTTTAAAGTAAATTATTTTATAAATCAGTTCAGTTTAAACTTTCGCATATCTGTGCGTACCTAAATCATCAGGCGTTAATTCATAAAAATATCAACAAGGTAAATAAAGTAGCAATAAAAAAATGTTCTCAAATGTATGAACTCTTTTTTTTAATTAAAAAACTGGTGTTTATCATGATCTCATTCGAATTTAAATTTCATCAAGTTGTGACCAATAGTTTTTTTTAATCCTTATATTAAACAAAAATTGGGTTATCTCTTACACAAGATTCAAATAAAATGGATTGAAGATATAACTTTTTTTTAACATAAGTGATTTATTTTTGCTACTAATAAATCATCGATAGTATTTATATTTGGTAATATAGTAATTTTTAATTATTTGATTTATTTTATATTAAATTTTAAGATCTCCCAAATAGGGTTGACGAAAGGCAGGCGGGTGGCATGAAAAATAAACTTTAAGGTTTATAAAACTTTGTGTACAGATCCCACGTGAGTGGGATAAGGCCAGGGAGGCCAGATGACGAGTGGAGTTAGGGCGCTCAAATTATGGTAACAGGCTTAAAGAATTAAGCGCCGGTAATTTCAAGACTACACTAATAAATTTAAATAATATGTTGGATTATTGTGGGTACTTGAGAAACATTTATTTTGCTATTTCAATAAAACATCACGTGAAGTTGTCATGTACCATTATTCACGTATGTCGTGTATTTTGTAGTATGCATATTAAATGTTCTTAAATATTACAACATCTGTTAGGATGGTCGCGTTTTTGTAATTATTTGGTGGTTGCTGAGACCAAAGTCCCGGTATAAAATATTTTCCTTTGGAGCTTTGGAAGTTATAGCTACTAATGTGTTCCCAATTAAGTTCAGTACAATCATTCCTTATGTCATCATCATTAGGTGACTTTTCTGTCCTGTCAGGCGCTTTATGACATAATTTTTTTTATTTAGTTTCATATATAAAAAGATAATTTATTTCATTAAAATTTAAAAGGAAGTTCGCAGTCGTATATCATTTTTTTTTATTAAAAATATAAAGGAGTCGGAGTAAAGAAATAATGAGGCCGCGCGACACGGTAGCTTTTCGGTTACATGTGATTCCAACGTGAGGACTAACAATTACAGCATGACACTTTGCCCTATTAAGAAAATGTAGATTTGTGTAGTTGACTGCAATCTCTCGGGACCTTGGAGGCGGGTGGCAGGGGTGTGAGGCGCGGGTGATAGGGGGAGGGGGCATGGTCGCGGATGACGCGCGCCCTACTGACCTAGTGGCACACTTACCCAGTGACAGTGGTACTGCTTTTGGTCCGCCGAGGTCGCTGGGTACGTCCTACGTACGATTATGCGTGTAAATATACATATATGTAAGCTTCATAACCAATGTTAGATAAAATTTACCTTCTTTGATAGAGAAAATGCGTTCGCCTTAAGCGTTACGATAAAAAAATCCTTCACGTAACTTTCAAATCAAAACTAATTCGGATTACGACACAATTTCGTATCACAATTATAAAAAACTAGCTGTCGCCCGCGATGCCGTCCACACATAATTTAAAAAAAACGTAATAAGGAGCCTATGTGTTCTTCAAGACTATGTTCTACATCTGTGCCAAATTTCATCAAGATCCGTTGAGCCGATACGTGATTTTCAATAATAACTGCAAAATTGGTTGAATCTAAATGCTAAGTGCATTGCTTAGACATAAAAGAATAAATAAATTTTGTAAAACCTTGTTGACTTGTTTAATTTTAAAATTTAGAAGTGTAAAAGAAACGTAAGCACGAGTTGCGGAAAGCGGTAAAGTAAATTATAAGTTCTGGAAAGTTATTATTATTCAACGAGATTCGAATAATATTATTTTCTACTTCAATGGCGACGTAGTAGTACCAGGTTGGTATAATATAAAAGAGAAACGTAAACTAGGTAAATTTCTTGAGCCTACTACTGTTTATAAAAGTAAAAATAACGTTTATGATCAAACAAACAAAATTAACCTAACTAAGTTTAAACGGCGAAAATACAAATAAGACTACTAAAACAGACATCGCTTTCCACATAGCAGTTTATGTCTTCTACAAAGAGAACGTTATAATATGTGTATATTCAAGGGAGTATTTTGTCATAAATTTAATTAGACTTAATTTTCTTTTGATTTTTCGCTTTCACATCAGTCCTATTATAAGTTCGTCTTAAATAGAAAATATTGAATTTAAGAAAGCGCTGTGAGCTGCTTTTGCTTGCGTTTTCCTGTACGTTGAATTATTTTTTATCCAGATCGTAATCGCAACTACATCCTATTAGAATAAAAACAAATCTTAAGTATCCTGTGCGCTATTACATCTATCTTCTTAGATAGTCTTATTTATAATCTATATTCATTCCAAATCTTATCTAGATCTGTTCACTTGAACTGGAGGTAGTGGCAAGAAAAAAAAACATACATCCATTGAAAGTTATTCGCATATATTACAGTAAGATTTCTTGCGTAACATATTAAATATGTAGGAATTTACTATAAAAGACTTCAATTCACCTCTACGTGACATGTTGACATTATGTGAAATGATATTTTCATAAATCACATAATTTAACGTGAACTTGAAAACGATGTTTTTTTTGTCATAGTCAGGACTATAAAAGAAATGTTTTTAAAGTATTATTCAAAAACAATATGATTCAATATCATTTCTTTTCATGGCATTGTCATTCAATCAAGTTCTTTGTTTATCCTGAGTTTCCAATGAATTAACGTCTGTAAAAAACAGTTTTTTTAAAGAGAATCAAAGAGGTGACAAATTACGGATAAAATATTTATATTTAAATAACATTTGGAGGTCTGATAGTGGGATAATGACAAGATAGTGATGAATATATGTTGTACATGTGTTTAACAATGCAAACCTTTGGTTTGTTAGCTCGTGCCCACGTTCAGTGCAGCTAATACGAAACTTTCGAAAAACCGTTTTTTTTTTAAGTTGAAGAAAAAAAAATATCAAGTACAAAATCAGTGTCGTATAAACAAGCAATTGATTAATGTTTGTTCCATGTGTAATATCTTTATTACGTCGTTTTCCTCAGGGAGCGACACAGGATTGCTGGAATTATATCGTTATTTCTCAAGGGCCTTTATTTTATTTTATTGACCTTCACGTGAACACAACAGAAAATTGGTTAGGATAAATTAATAAAAACACACCAATTTCACAAGTAAACAAGCTTTCATGTAAAGGCAAACAAATCGAATATAATAAATGTTTCTAGATTCGTAAAAACATTTTAGAAATCGGTCTAGGAATGTATCTATTGCTTTGAGTCTTCATTTTATTAAGCTGACTTTCCGAATTCTAAACATTATTTAAAAAAGTCATAAATTTGTAGATTCATGACATGTGCATGTTAGGGATAAATAAAAACAATAATACCTAACTTGTCATAATTGCGAACTACTGCTATTGAGACTCGTATAAAGTACTGGACACACTATCATTGTAAAGAAATCGAGTCATTTCAAGCGACGACGTCATTGCGTTTTAATTACATGTCACATGCGCACAATGTTCCCATGCGACATTCTCCATATTGAAGTCTTAAAATAGTACCACGGTAGTGCTGAACCGTTTTCAAGAATGCAGCGACCTCGACACACTTTGTCATTCTGCAGAACGCCGTCTGTATTTTCCTTTAATTATAAATTTATATCAATTTGCTGGCTTGTTTTTTTCATCTTGGTGACTAAGCGGTATACATCAGAATGTAACTAGCAATATAAAAATGACTACTATAGCACTATTTCAATAGTAATGACAAGTAAAATAGAATATTTTGATTGTAAGAGAAAGTAAAGTAAACTTAGTAAAGGTACGTAAAGGTAAACTTAAAATAATTCCAACAATTTAATATTGTCAGTATGTCGATCAAGAAAATGTTTAAAAGTATATTGAAAAAAAGTTACATTTAAAAAATCTCTTATTAATTAGTTGGACTAAGGAATTATTTAGCATTAGTAGGGAATGAAGCCTAGCCTTCATTTTATTTAATAAAATTACGCGGTATTTCGCCGTCTAGACACAATTTTAATAACGGACATGCAATAAGTTTTTTCTGTTTTTTTTTTTTTTTTTTTTTTAATTTTGTTTTTAATATTTTTCATTTATACAGAATAAATCAATAAAGTCTATTTTGACTGTTTCATATAAAATATAAAGATTAATTCTATCAGTGAATATTTTCTCAATCAACAATTACGCATAGCACCTCTATTATTTAAAAAACAAAATCGAATACAGCTGTATAATGGGATCTAGGCTGATTTGGGATCTGTTTAGATATATTTGAGCAGTTCGCTATTTACAATTGATGATAGTGACATGTGACAGATTATTTGTGACATTCAAATAGATTTCACAATATGTCATCTTATCTTAAAAGTATACTAAATTTACATATTGCATACAAATTAAATAACGTGAAATTTTTAAATTACTATTAATGAATTAATCTGGAGCTTAATTGTATCTACAAACGAGTTGGTAGCGTGGCCTTCGCGACAAGGTTTGTTTATTTATCTCGGTTCTCTATTGTAAGATAGAATTTCCTTGCGGAGCTTCCCTTGCATTCAGTATCCAATTAGACTATGTCAAGGTCAATTTCATACCTTATTAAATATCCGTGAAATAAATAAAACAAACGCAATCTTAACAACTTTATTTAACCATTGTCTTAGCTGTGACCTCATAGATTAAATACATAGCGATCGACTGTAAAACACTGTTGGAAACGACCTTACTGTACTCGTATATTTATAATAAAAATTAACGATTACAATTAAAATATAATTTATTTAAACTGCTTTTTAAATTTGAATGTAATTGATACCTTCCATATCCTTAGGTCAAGAAATATTTTATTTTAAACTATATTTAATCTAGTACTAGTCAGCTATTAAGACCGCCATTTAACATCAGGCGGTCACTTGGTGACACTTATCTAAATATTATCTAAAAAATATAATACATTAATTAATATTTTGATAACATTATGTAAAATATACAACAACATAAGTCGGGCATGATCGAACAGCGCTACGTTGAAAATAGGCCAAGTTCATAAAAGTATGTCAGGGGGATTTTAACAACTGGGAGTGAGGCGGTGTTGCTGTTGGAACGGAAATATCCGCCCTGGGCATTTCATAACACGTAGAATGTACTGGATACTCAGTTGACATACAAATTATGGCAAAGCATTTTAAAAATGCCACACCACAATCAGCAACTGTTGGGTCAACAAGCTTACTATACCAGTACTATTCGATGGAGCTGCATTTCATGCTACGAATCGATTCGATTATGTACGAAGGTACATAATGGTTACGTATAAATACAGTAACAGTTGATCTAGTTCATGATAATTAATTTTCCATGGACACGTTTGAATTGGATCAGGCAGGAAACTGGGTCGAACGGGTCAAGATCATCTGCGGTAAATGGGTCAACAGGAATCGCACCGCTGTTTCACCCTCGCCTCCGTCGGGCCGAGGGTGGTGGGTGCATCCAGGCGAGCGGGGACAAGCGGCCGGGGTATTAAGGGGCCGAGGGGGGAGGATGAACGCTAACGCGCTCTCATGCTTTGTCACAGCCTCTCTAGAGGCGCCAACCGGACTGAACTATACAAAAATAGAGTAGCATCGTCAAATTATACATAGATGAGTTTATGCAATTACTTAGTGTTCATTACATTAATAAACAATTTTTATTATATCCCGTTTAGAACTTCTATTTGAGAGGACTGCTCCTTGGAGACAATAACGAAACACACCGGACGTTAACTAAATAAACAATACAAATGTGTAATTTTAAATGGGACAAAATATTTACCTGAAAATAAAGACTGGCTTCATTTATGGAGGAATATGACTCTGTGAGATGATTTTCAATTTATTAGATCTGCCACAATTCGTACATACTTGTACTATATTCGTGTTTCAAGTGCGTGTAAATTAAACGCGTTTAAGAGTAAGTTTGGTGGAGGGCTACCGCAGGAAGCGGGAGCGTCGGCTTGAGCCGTTATTTTAGTTCACAAGGTTGAGAGCGTGATCCCACGTGTTACCCATACATTTGCATTTGTATGTGCCTGTCAAAGACGCGAGGTGCGCTAAATGTAAATAAATATAATATCTTGATTAAAACCTGGGTCATGAGCATGATCTTTGTCAAGTTGTTCCACATAGATCGTTATGATATATGCAAAATAGTGCGTCAAAGATCATGTATGCTACTATTTCAAGGTAAAATGGCTCACTTACTACGTATGTCTTCTACCAAATTTAATGTTTCTCTGCTTTTCATTGGGTTCTAATAACTTGTTTTTAGAGATTGTCATTTAAGTACCGTTTTTCCTTAAAGATACTAAATACGCATTTTTTGTATATGTTTTTATACTATAAGATGGCAAACGAACAAGCGGCCACCAGAATTCTCCGAAATTTGAAGCGACGGCTGCCCATCCGCAATTGCAATTGCGTTGTCTACCTTTAATCGACGGAGGAGGAGACGCACAGAACTCCCACAAATCCACTGCCCCTTCCAATCCTTTTCTTATAAGAAAAGGGTGGGAAGGCTAATTAGGCCTCCGGCACCACACTCATCAAACAACACGCGAAATTACTTCCACTTCGTGCCTGTCTTCTGTGTGGTCGTGGTATTTCACTGGATGAGCCGGCCCAAACATGCCGATGATGTTATTGTTGCTGGCGTCTATCACTGTTATTGATTTGAAACAAAATTGTACTTAGGTAGTACAATTTTGTTTCAAATAAATAGGCGATTAATGTGAATTATTAAATGTAGCAAATTTGAGACAAGGACATTATTTTTATTTTTTATTATTTTTTTGAATGGAATAAGGTAAAAAATAAGTGCGATTTTATCATCGATATGACAATTGCATATGTACCGCGTACCCTTGGCGCGAGTGGCAATGCATCTCGCGGCGCGGCGGCGGCGTGGCGTTTTCATTGCGTACAATAAACACACACAAGCGCACACACGCGCAACCGCTACAGTCATATGTTATTTATATACTTGTAAATTAGGTATTCATCCATATACAGGGGCAAGTGGGTCAAGTTCGTAAAATCCAGGACAGAGGATAAGAGAAGCAATGTTGACACAAACGTATGTAGGTTACACAGATGTTTGCGTCGCGCTCTAAGTGATCTTTGCTTCGGTAAATATAATTGTATAGTGTACAGTCCCGGGCGGCTTGCGTGCGACCACACCACTCATTAGCAACCTATGTTATGGGACAATTTGTTTGCGATTTAAACCGGTAGCGTTAGCAATTTGATCTCACGTTGCAATCGTATAGAAATGTAATTGTTTATTGTATATTTTTCAAGGTCAAACCGGTTGTATCGTGTTACTTAACTAAAGTTTATACGAATCACTTTCACATTTGTAGAGTAGGTACGAATTTACCTGGGGAATTGTTTTATTAAATTGCGTAATTCATATTTTTTTTTCAAATAAATTCTTGTACTCTTTATCCTTTCACAAAAGGTATATACTTCAAATATAGATAATATATGGAAAAAAGCCTTAAATAAAAATGTAATTTAAAAAAATGAAATAAATATTTTTTTCATTGGCTAAGTACCGGATCAAGTTTTTTTGCAATTAGTAATAATTTATGTAATGTTCATTAATTTAATATTTATTTACGGGTGTAAGATTTGGTAATAGAAGGTATATGGCAATCGAGATTGTGTCGATACAAAACATAGAGGCAGGGCGAGGTGGGCAGTATACTGGTATTACATGATTCAAACATTATTGCGGTTCGAGGTTAGCAGCTCGCGTAAGTCTTCGCAGGTGGGTCCACTGCGGGTAAACCCACAATCTACAGTACTCCAGTCCTCCAGGAAGGTTTGCGTTGTGCTGTGTCTCAACACACACGAATTCACTTGACATTTAATCGATACGTAAAATTATGTTTTGCGCAATGTCTGGTTCAAAATTGCAAGTGGCCATATGGGTTGTATTATAGAGTAGAAGTGTTTTGCGCAGCGTCAGTACTATACACTACTGTCTGCGTAGTTGTGTTTAGTTCAGATACGTAATTGCAAGCAGTCATAAAGTTTGGCTGGCACTATAGTGATGTGTTTTGAAAAGAGAGGCGCAAGGTTCGACGCGAGCGAGCACGTAAGTAGGCGAAGGTCGGGCGCGATTGTTGCAGTGACGTCGCGGTGAGATAAGCCGTCGCCGAGGGAGCCGCAGCCGCATCAGTCTCTCGTCCACGCTCCGACAACGACGTACACATTACGATTACACAAACTACAAAAAGTAGACATAGAAAAGTTACGAATAAACGAAAGCCCTAAAACAGCTAATCAAATTAGGACTTCTGCGCACAGAGTTTTACTTTTTGAAGTTGATTTAATTTGCCAAAAGTTCAGATAAAAAAAAAACCAGTATAGACACTTATGTTATTTCATTAGCACACATCATAGCTTGCATCATTCCTTTGATTGAATAGAATAGGAATTAAAATGATGTTATTGTCATGTTATATGTGTATTAACTTTTAAAACTTTGGATTAAGCACCAATTGTCGTTTCATATATTCAGCGGTCGCTGTGAAAAAATATCTTTTCTAGAGAACTATTAAATATTTGAGTTTTATCAATTTATTTTAGATCCCTTTTTTAGCATATAGCCGCGTGACTGCATCCGTTAGCGCCTGCCAGTTCTATGGCATCGCAGGCGCGCCTATGGAAATGCTATATGTAGTCATACTTCACTACTAAATGTTAACTAAAGACTATATTAACTTCGGTTTTGAAAGAACTCCCAGATTTTGAAAGAATTTTTATAACTTGCAATAACTGTTTCGCAAAACATGGAGCAAAGATAATTGAAAAATATAAGTTTTAAGTAACTTCAGATGCTCCTTAACTACACTAAATCTATAAAAAAGCACAAATATTTTAACACTTGAATTAATAAATTAATTGAATATTCGAAATTATCACGCATGCCTAAGTATTGTTTTTATTCTTTTAAAAATAGAAATAAATCATCAACTACGAAACATGTAAGCGGCAGTTTCATTACTGTCTGCTTAGTATTCTATTGACATAGTTGTACACAACAGGTATTAGTCACATCTATTATCATTTCTCTTGCGCCTCACAGGCCTACTCAGCAGTACAACAGCGTACTTAAAATTGGCCTTCGGGTGGCGTAAGAGAATCAGCTTTTCTTCGTTCTAAGCACTTTCAAAGGTGTAAAAGCGATGCTACGTCGTCTGTTAATTTCAATATAAATTGCGAAACATGTCGAATATAAATCGCATTCTATTTGTATATTATCATATTCATCTATTCTAAGGCCAAATCCGATGCGAATTTCAAGTAAACAAACCATTACTAGGGTTACCACATTTTTTTTCTAAGTTTAATATTATGGTGCATTATTTTTTTATATTTTCAAATTTTTTAAAACATCAATATGATTTTTTTCATGTATTTATTTTTCATTATGATATTGTCATTATGGGTGTGCACTTTTCAATAGTGATCTTTTCTTCGTCCTCCGCTAAGCGGTGTGCTGCACGAGGTCAAACGCTGTTCAACTTTAGCTATATCACAGTGTGTACACACATAAGGTTTGGCCTTAAAGAAATGAATGCATCGTATGCACGTCCAATTGAATGCTAATGACAAAATCGTCACCTTGTCACATTTAAATTCAATTTAATTTCAGCACAACACGATAAGGTATCGTTTAAGACAATTATTAACGTGCTATTTTAAAACTGTAACAGAACAATTTCGTTAAATGCCTAAGAAATAAGAACTCGTTTTAATTTGACAATATGAAGGCCTATCAGTAATTGTACAAATAGCTTTTTATATTTGTCGTATCTTTCCATACGCGATGTAGCAACATATATTACGTAGGCCAATGCCTAGTAATATATCATTGATAAAACTGTCTTCATCCGTGGGCCCTTCCAATACACCTTATCTTACACACGGTCGTCCGGTTCATACGTAAAATATTTAAATTTTTACAGCGAATAATATTTCGAATGTTTTCGCGCGGGGGAGGCCGTTCACGCAACAACAAACTGTGAACCAACACGGTATATGCATAGTAATAATATATATATATATATCTGACCTCATGGTACGACTTCTACCATTGCGTTAATTACGAACGTTGTAAATACGGTTATTTCTCGAGTAGCATCTTATTGCCACTTTAGTTTAACGAGGCTCAGGTGCTTAATGGTACAAATGCAGCGTTGTATTGCGCTTGGGACTAGTATCGTGTAATCGAACGTGTTATGACACTGACTTGGTGGTCGTTCTCCTCGACCTAGTCTGCTGGTGAGCCATCTAAGGAGAGCTATCGAGAGCAGGGCCACCGGTCTCTTAAGGGGACAATGTTGAACCTTTTTTACATTAAATTTTTATTGAAGTCTAAATATAGGTATTTCGTACGATGACAAAATTGCTGATTTGAATTTTAAAAAATTACAAAAATACTTTTAATTTTTTATAAAGTAAATGAGCATGTCGTCTATATAATAAAGGTGTTCAGAACCATCGGTGCTGGTTTATAATGTATTAGTTATGGCGTCTGATTGATGTTCGTATGGAGGCATGTATGAATCGGCCTTCATAGCCCTAAGTGCCGATTCCTAAACAACGAATAATAATTCAAACACACGAAAAACTACAGCGAGCATAGTTTGTTGCGACACCCCGAATCGAATTAATTACCTCGCAACCGAGCGTAGTATTAAAAAAACGGTTTGCGCAACAGCCGATCCGTACCTTGACACAGATAGTGTTCAAACTGTCGTTTTGAATACACAAAAACCGGACGCTGCCTTCACTATTTTAAAACGTTTCTTCTGGAACGTTGTATTCATATTTAAATACTTTTAAATTATTTATATTATAATTATTAGAGCATATAAGAATTTATTAAATGATTCGTTAGCAATAAAATTAATGAAGAACAGATACCAGCAATGTGTAATCTAATGATAGCTATGGGAAAGAAAAGTCAGTGCGGATTAAAAAACTCAGGCTTATGGTACTCTCGGATCGAAATGTTACTTGGTAGAAGAGAAATAGAACATAATTTTATGTAAGTAGCAATGATAGAGCTCTCTGCAAGAGTAGATACACTGTTAAATTACATCACAAAAGACATCTTTGATTTCAGTTGGTAAAGTAGTGTTGGTTTTATTGATGTTGTGACTAGAATTAAGAAAGGTTTATTTATATTTCGCCGTGACTAGCATGACCTCAACCTGATGGTAACATACGACCACACATGATAATGTGTTATGACCCTTAGACTAAGAATTTCATAATGTTAAACATCTGGGATTGCAATTTTGCGTTTAATTTTGTTACACTAATTAAAATTTATCAACTCGTCTCGGCTACGATTGGCAATAACAAAGGTCCACAACGAAGTTACAAGATTGTCAATTACTAGTGATCTCCGTAGATATAATTAACATATTTCGCAAAAGAATCTAATAAGATATATTATTCTTCAAAATTAACGGTGAAAAATGCGGGATCTTTTATGCCATAGACTCACCGTTCCCAATCAAAAGTGAAATTATTTTATTTTTCTATTATAAAATTATCAAATTAAATCTCATAGTTTAAATACAGACACTTCATTTTTATTTATCTGTATAGATTTATCAATAATACTAATATATATTCAAATTATAGGAAAATTCCTAGGTTCTAGTATCGAACAACTCGTAAACGCGGCGCAAAAAAAAATGCGAATGACTAAAATTACACTCCACTCTTCAAAATCGATTCCAGCCCAGGCCGTAGCCTGTAGGTGGTTACAATGGTTACATAAATAATACAAACCCACAAAACATAATCGTCCCATATGTAGTAAATAAATTAAACGTTTTTTTTTTATTTATATTAAACACACAATATGAACATAAAACGGCGTAAATAAATTCATTGTATATTTTTCCAAATATTATTCCGTATGCTGTGTCTGATGCAATAATATAAGCTTATTGTGACCCACTTACTCGTACCTGATCGACTTCATATTCATGACAGATCAATGACACCATCACACCACAGCTTGTTTTTGTATCCAAAAGCATTTTCGAAGTTGTCACATTATTCAATCTTATTATTCGAGGTTAAATGAGGACAAATACTGACTGAAATTTGAATAGCTTTAATATTTTGTTCGCACTGACCTTTCACTATCGAGAAACGGACTGGGAAAAGAGCAGCCCTTTTATTTAATAAACTTTCCACTTTTTGCGAGGGTGAGGTAAAGAATTGAGAAGAATTTATAAATGCATATCAACCCGACAATTTCCTTATTATTATTTTATTGTTGGAAATGGGGAATTATGGGAAGGGGTCCTGTCTTTTAAATATCAAAGGTATTGACCCACTTGAATGCATTCGATCAAACGTGTATTTATTATCTTATCTTTGTTTGAACCCAGCTTTAGGTAAATGTAAAGTCTGAGCAATATTATATATATATGTGTGTGTGTCTGTGTGTGTGTGTTTGTATTTTAGATGAGCTCATTTTTTCAAATTGGGTTTTGTCATCTTATTATAGTATACATTTAAAGTGTTGTAATAAAAATCTATGGCGAATTTAATATGCGCGTATGAATTATTAAAATTTCAAAAAATTCAGTTATTATCATACATGATATTCGATTTGTAAATCCGTCATAACTCATATAAACATAAATGTGCACTATATACAAGTTTAAAAATAAACTGAATGCGATGGGTAAGTGTAAGTTGACCTGTTAATTGAAACACTATACTTTGTTTACATTTGATAAGCAAGGTCGTTTATTGACACTATAATTTTGCTTACCTAGGTGCATTGTTTACTGTACTATATATATCAATATTTTATAACGTTTATTTTTAATGTAAAGATTGTTGTCTTTATCAGCTAGTTACAACTAATATTTAATAATAATTCTTTATCTATAAATATACAATGATGTTACAGAGTTATTTCTTTAAATAACGGTTATGCACTCGTATCGTATATTTACTTCTCGCTTTACATAAGGTACCACGATAATTGGAGAAAATAAGAGTGGGAAAGGGATTGACTCAATGTAGAGAACACACATTACAAGTCAAGCCCATGAAAATCAATGACCGTTTTATCGTCGTCTTCGTATACTTTTTGTTTAGTGGTGGGTATAAATAGTTTCATTCATAATACTGAATAAATTTTTATTTAAAATTCTTGAACGTAGGCAAATTATTATTATTACATTATGAAATTGGAACAATTTTTTGCATTTTGTAAAGTTTTTTAGTCGTAAAATACAATAAAAATATTGAAGGTTTACCGTTACCGTTAGAGTTATATAAAAATGATGTATAAAAGTATTATAGATCTAAAAAAATTCCACGTAGTCCTCGTTTAACCTCTTGTTCCGATAGTGCTTGCCATATTGACTCATGTGAAATTGAATCGAAAGCCTTGCTATAATCGATAAAGCCAATATAGCGAGGTTTATTGTATTCTGTATATTTTTCTATCATAAGTTTAAGAGTGTGGATGTGATCCAGCATCGAGAAGCCGCTTATGAATCCTACTTGTTCGACCATAATTATCATCTATCATTTTTGATAATCGTCTTAATAGAGTTGATGAGAAGACTTTGTACAGGCACGACATTAGGTTAATAGGCCTGTAGTTTGATATTGATTTCTGGATCACCTTTTTTTGAATAGCAGGATTAATTCATAACTTGTCCATTGTTTCGGTTTTGCTTTGGTTCTCAAGATGTGATTCAATAATTTTGTAAGTGGAATGATAAGAAAATCTTTCCTTGTGATGATCATTTCATTAGTGATTCCGTTCGTGCCTGGGCTTTTTCCTGTTTTGAGGTTATTTATTGTGGATTCTATTTCACTTGTAATAAAGCATGGTGTTGGTTCTTTATTCATAATGGGAGTATGGTTGCTTAATGGGGAAAGATCACCTGAATTCGCTTATAACTATCTATAGAAATTATAACTATCGACAGAAAACAGATAAAACGTATATCGTTTCCCAGGTGAAGCCGGGGTGGGTCACTAGTAAAAAAATAAAAACAAAAAACTAAACATAAGCTCTTATTACTTCCCAATATCAATTTCTTACTAGTTATTCTTGTTTATACTGACGCTGAAATTTAAAATTCCCTAGTGGCACTACAATGTATTATTCCTGCAAATTTACACGCATATTCAAAACATCCTAGTACATGGGTGGCCTATAATTAGGGACGGCAGCGGCGGATGTATAATCCTTTATAAAACGTATCCAATTACTGTTATAATTTATACGGTGATAACATGTTGCATAATACTATTTAATTAAACGTAATAAAAAAATATTTTGGTCATTAGAAGAAAATATGTGAAAACCGAAAGTCGTAGATATATGACATGATCATTGGGCAACAAAAAGAATACACAATTTTTTGTTCCCGTTGTCTTTGTAATAAACGACTATATAAATTTTAGACGTTATAGATAGTCAAAAAAACAAGAAGGTATCGAAGAAAGACAAGCTAAATAGAAACGTTACAATATATACGTAACATATCCCTGTTAAAGTTATAAATAAAATAAAGTTGCAAATATTGAATCATTTTCTCTTTTATTGTATGTACATACATTAAATTACAATCTTACTAATTTTATAAATGATGCATACGTTTCATTGTATGTCCAAAACAACTAAACGGATCTGTATGAAATTTGGCACAGATGTATGCTACAAAGGCTAATTATTAAGTTTTTTTTACGAACGAAGTCGCAGGCGACAGTTAATTTTATAATAGACGGACTAGAGTCTGCAACATATCGTGATTTTGAAAACATTTTACAAATGTTTTATTTAAAATGTTTTCAAACATTCCCTATATAGAGCAGTTGTTTGCAGTTGCAAGCTCGTGTTGAACTAGTTGTTTAACTAAACCAAATATAAACTACAAAAATTATAAAATAAAAAAGTGTTTAGATAATTTTGTAGTATTTACGTTCCCTCAAGGTACTTTGTAAAGACGTTAGCAATACAAAATTAAACATTGTACGCTGTAAATACCTACATCTTAATTACGAACTAGATTCTAAGAGACTATATCGAATTTTGTACTAAAAAAATTACGCTAAAATTAGTCGTACCACTATTAAGAGATCACAAACAAAGTTGTGTTAACTGTGGTATTTCAATTTAATCAATAGGATTTTATAAAATAAATGTGTAAACAACTAAACAAATGTGTTATTGTGTAAATAACTTAAACACTGCGCCAAAGTTGATATCTGTAATTTGCAACAAACGAGAATTGTATTGATAAAATCTCGATAAAGTGAAGTGTCCGTCTATGAGTGACAAATATTTAACTAATCATCGATTTTCAAGATTTAATTTACTTAGTTACAATAATATAAATTGCTTATATAAAGTGACAACAAAACCAGAAAAATATTCTTACGTAATTGCGTTTTTTAATCATGCAAATTTAAAAAGCCAACAAAATGTTTAACTTGCGCAAAGGCAAAAGTTTCAAGGGACTACCTCTTGAAAATAGTTGAAAACTTGTATTAATTAAAGGAACCCTTTGGCTATTAATAGTCCCAGACCAGGTAATATTCTGTACCTGCTTGTTTGAAATTTTTTTACTCACGTTTCCATGATTTCGCCTTGTAACTTTTAAAAATGTAACCTTTTTCACTTAGGAGGTTTCAACGAAAGCATTGTTTAAAATGTACATATTTAGTCATTGAGATTCTTTATTTTCAATATATGTGTTTTAATGGATGTGGAAATTTCAGGTTGCAGTTAAATTAGGAAATTTACAGGGAGAAAAGTATGTCGCAGTTGCCGGCGGCGGTACGAATATCAGGTCAGCGCGCCTGGCCCGACAGTCATCCGAATTATTTTTATTGGCCTCTATATAAAAGTGGACACGGTGAAAAAAAAAATACATAACATACACCAAATATAACATACAAATCACGTTCAATCTGCGATATTACGATATTTATTTATTTAAACATTTATAAAAGTGCAAAGTCGAAGTACAAAAGCACCAAAATTACTGCTACTAATTTTGAATACCTGACGTTTTTGTCGTGTTTATTGGAATATCATATATGTAAAAAATATATCAGGGAAAGATTTCTTAATCTTGCCCGTATAAAATGAACTAGTCCGCGTCTCAGTCCGCATGGAATTAAAAAAAAACTTAATTAATAGCCTACATGTTCTACTAGACTATGTTCTAGATAAGTGCCAAATTACATAGAGATCAGTTTAGCTCTTCTGGAAATATGTATACATCTAAACCTTCGCATTTATAATGTTAATCTATAACATATAATTGCACACGTTGTTCTAGTGTTACAGTAGCTAATAATCAAAAATTTATAATAACTGGTACTGTATAAAGTAAAACAATACGACTTACACGTAAAAAATATTAGGTTTCCATTAGTGAATATGGAGAGGAATAATCAGTAAGTTGTTAGTCAAAAGATTTATCGCATAGATAAGATATAGTCGACCGAGTAGTATCTTGACGGTGGAGAAGTCGAGCCGATTTACTCACATTCACATACAAAGTAGGTTAAATGAAATTCGTTTTGTTCCACCGCATGCATAATAGCCTAACAAGCAATGCATTAAATATTTTATCCGCTTTTATTTTCATACTTAAATATAATATCTAGACTAGGTGCTAGAAATTATTTAACATAAACACATTTAGTTAAACTTCGTGTAATGGTTATACCTAAATTACTGTAATATTAGGATGAACAGACAATATCTTCTTATCTATCTATTGTATATAAAAGAAAGTCGTGTTAGCTACACTATTTATAACTCAAGAACGGCTGAACCGATTTCGCTGAAAATTCATGGGTATGTACCCATGTTGAGAACCAGGATTAGGTACATAATGACATAGGATACTTTTTATCCCGTTTCCTTTGTTTAAATTCCACGGGAACGGAGTCGCGGGCGAAAGCTAGTTTAATATAGATAAAAGATAACCCAAAAGTTTTTTTGCACTGCCGCGATACGTCTGACTAAGCAGTTTGTTCTTTTGCGCGGTAAAAATACACATAGCGTGGCTGTCGGTAAATTGCAGCAAATTTAAGGGACTCATCGCGCAAAAACATATGTATTGCTTTTTATATTATTTTAACCTTTTTGGCCAAATTATAAAGATTTAATAATAATGATAATTTTCGAATTTTCGCGTGATATTGCGGCCGTAGTATTTTTGTAAAAAAAGTTAATCTTTTAACCGTGGATATATATTACTGCACATACTTAATCTTGATTTTATGCCGAGCTTGAACAATATGATCTAAGTTTTTTATGAATGACATGCTATCCCACCCACATTAAGAACGTAATAAACAACTGTCTCATGTAGTAAGATTACTAGTTGTCAGACATGAGCCTGTGTTTATGACAATAATATTTTTTTTTATTATATTCGTTCATTCGTTAGGTTAATGAGAAGTGCGCCCGACTTTGATGACTGTGTGTGACTGTAATACACAGACGCGCTCTGCGCTTCAAGCGGTTGCCACTCTGCCGGCTAAGTAGGTCAGTGGGTCAGAGACGAGGTCCGCTGATAAACTAAACATTGTTTTTCTACATAAACAAGAGTTATTACATAACTGCATGTAATCCTGAATTTTACTGAAAATTTTATGCATTTCAATTAAAATAACATTTTATATGTATCAAATTTAATTATGTACCTACATACATAACCTTTAAAAAAACCTTAACCTATTTTTGTATATTCTAGAAAACCATTTTAAATAATATCGTTTTAATGAGATAAGGTGACTTGAATAAAATTGTGAGTATTTTTTATAGCATACTAGCTTTTGCCCGCGACTACGTTCCCGCAAAATTAAAAAAAAATGAAACGGCATAAAATGTATCCTATGGCCGTATCCTGATTCTCAACTACATACCCATGAATTTTCAGCCAAATCGGTTCAGCCGCTCTTGAGTTATAAACAGTGTAACTAACACGACTTTCTTTTATATATATATATATATAGAAGATGTATAATATGTGCTTTGAACACGCACATACGTGAATAAGGAGTACAAGTCACGAAATTTTGAATGCAATAGCTCGCAAAATCGTAGACGAATGTAGTACTAGGATTAGGACGATATTAATCCTTTTTTGTGACCAAATTCCTGTATGAAACATATTGTTATCTCTGTTTTGTCACAGATAATGAGAGAGATGACGATGTGTTAATTTAATTAAATTAATAAGGATTTTTGGTCTTATGATTTAACGATAAGAGTACAGCGTATCGAATACGTATGTACCTACAGTCGAGGACGTTAATTTCTGTAAAGTATCACTTGACGTCCGACCTGTAAAGTATCACTTGACGTCCACAATGCAATAAAGTCGCAAACTTGTCATAGCAACATAAATAGCTGTAATGATGACAGTTTAACGTATATTATTCGATCCTAAGTGGACATGGAATGTAATTCTTGGACTGTACATGTACTTAAATTTTATCATAATACATGTTTACACGCTGATTAGTGTACTTAAGTCCTTTAACGTAAGATGTTCCGAGTGCATCGATATGCCCGAGCACTTTGTAAACACTGACATTGCGTGGCAAGTTATTTAGTTCTATATTAACGGAGTGGAACGAACCAACCTTGCTCTACATTAGTGATTACAATTAAATAAAAATACGAAAAGGTGTAGAATATTTTTACTCGTTTTTAGTACATATTAAAAAAATAACTAATAAGATACGTAAAAGGTAGGTAGGTGAAAAAGTTACAGATTTCTTTGTTGCCTCTAAATAAATCTTTATTTTTAGTACACTGATACATTTAGAATTACGTGTTCGGAGTAACTGCTTCACAATTTAAGTCTCATCTGTCTGTCCTTTTACCTTGGGAGGGTCGATATAGTGTACCTACTACTCTCACTTACCTCTCTACCAGTCGTCATAATTCACTGACTGTCGCATATAGGAGATATTCACACAACCCATCCTTACTTTCTTCGATCACCCTTTACCTTTATAGCTATCCACATGCAATCTCATTACGTTCTTGTGTATGTTCCTTACTTTGAACAATTTATAGTAAGATAATTAAGGTAAGATAAGTAAGGACAAGCGACTTCCACTAAAAACGGTAATCTTACATTTCATAAGCTTAAAATAAATTTTCCAGGCGAAAGTTAGACGGTAGTTTTAATTTTCCTGACGTTATAAATATCAAGAACGTAGTTTATCAATTTTGTTACAAATATGTAGTACAAGTTGTCGCCCGCGACTCCATCCACGCAGAGTTAAAAAAAACTTAATTAGTAAGTAAGTAGTAAGACTATGCTCTACATCTATGCCAAATTTCATTAAGATTCCTTAAGCCGTTCTGAAGATACCTTCAAATAAACATCCATCCATCCAAAAATTCGCATTTATAATATGAGAAGATTGTAATTTTAATAATTTTCGTACAACAAATTTCTTTGTATCTAATAACATCCATTTGACTTAAATAATTATTGTAAAGCTTAAATTTATTTTTAAAACAAACTCGTGGGCTAATAAAAATAGATATTTGTTTAGCCTTCATAGCTATTTAAATATTTTATGATCGGCTTAAACTTCAAACAGTTTCAATCATAATATTTTATACGAGTATTTATATTTCGATATTTTTAGAAGGATAATAATGTCTCGATAACATTTTATTTTTAACTCGCAAATGTTCAATTAGTTTACTCTTAATAGGCATTACGCTCTCAATATCGACTTTTATATAACGTACTTGTAATAAACTTAAAAGGCTATTAATATTTTTGAAAATAAACAATTATTAATTTACTAGTTTTT
Organism: Papilio polyxenes; assembly: GCA_026167825.1. Lineage (NCBI taxonomy): Eukaryota > Metazoa > Arthropoda > Insecta > Lepidoptera > Papilionidae > Papilio > Papilio polyxenes. The sequence goes on along the minus strand of JAOPJD010000025.1, from coordinate 2,650,650 downwards.
GACCACGACTTCGTCCTTCCAGACTATGTTCTACATCGTGGCAAATATCATCGAAGTCCGTCAAGCCGTTTTGGAGATATATATCTCCAAAACGGCTTAAAGGACTTGAACGGAATGGATGGATGTTTGATACCACGTAGTAACAAGCATCCATCCATTTAAACTGTCGCATTTATAATATTATTTATATAAGAACGAATATTCATGTATTGACGACATACACACAAATGTCATTATTTCCATAAAAAGTGAAAAACGGAACAAAAGTTTTCATAAAAATAGATGGCCTAGGTTACTAAAGATATATACGAGTATCTTTACGAGTAACCTATGCCATCTAAATTTTTACAAATAAAAAAAAAATTACACTTCGGTCTCGGGTCTTTGGATAATGGGAAATCTTTTCTATTTCATAATGAAAAAATGACGTGAAAAAAAAAACAGATTAAAATTGTAATATATACAGACCTGGGGGGCCTAGCACGAATATTTGTGACAATCACCTTCATAACATCATCGTCAACTGTTAAAATTAGTATGAGATTTTCGGTGTACTTTATGCGCGATAGGACAGGATAGGGGCGTTGCACAAATTTTGTCGATGAAGATACGAGCTAGCCCCATAGCTCTCAAGCGACTTGAAGTTATACGAATCGATGCCAAAGGTAACATGTTGCGCCATCTATTGTTGTAAAAATAAAAAATATATTCAGACACATACGAAATTAAAACTTTTTTTTTGTTTATGTTCTTTCCACGCAAAAGTTTACAACAAAGTTTAACGAATAAAAATTAAAAATGGCTGACAATTTGTTACCTGTGTAAATACGCCTTGCACATAATTATCAAACATTTTCAAAGTGAGATTGAACAACTTATACTGTGAATAAGGGCTTCGGATATGTTCAAACGTTCATTATAGAAAATAATATATACTATATAGTACATACTGACAACTTTCATATAAAGCGGGACAATTGAAGTAATCAACTCTGTGGAGCGCGTGATTATTACTTGGACGTAGCTATCTGTGGCCATTATAAATATTGTTACGCTTGGCAGACCAACAATTGTTTATAATAATAACCTGGAAAGGAACTGATATTTCATAACTACTAGCCGCATTTTTATTACATAGTGACGTCACAATAATTACATATATAATAATGTGGAGAGAAATGTCACGTCAGTAGGGGTAGGTCAAGAACAGGCCCCCGTGAGGGAGCTGTCTAGGTAGCTGACGCTGACGGGATCGCGGATGAAAGTGAAAGCGTGCCCGTGGTCACGTCCCGATGTGTTGGAGGAACAGAGAGGTTTAGTGGGTATGCTTCCGATAAGGAAGTGAATCCCACATAACTACCGCATCCCCCCGGGGCGCGAAGTATGCATAAAGCAATCCTCTCTGGAAAAAAAGGTCTAAGAACAGTTCTCCCACGTCACCTTGGGAGGACGAAAATCTGTTATGAAAATCAGAAAGTGAGATTATTATTACTAGCTGTAGAAACCCTCGGCTTCGTCCGAGCGGTATTAAAACAAATAGCCTGATCCTGAGTAGCCTGTTTTCTTCCAGACTATGTTCTAGATCTGAGCCAAATTTCAACAAGATCCGTTGAGCCGTTCCGAAGATACCTTCTAACAAACACCCATCCATCTATCCATTTAAACTTTCGCATTCATAATATCAGTAAAATTTACTATCGGGACAATTTACACAAAATTACTTTCTTTGAGTACTTCAGGGCTATAAGTACAATTAGCATATTCGAAGCTTTCTAGCACTCAAATTAATTATCATTGAATCGATGTACTTGCATTATTTTTACGATTTATTCTCTTAACACTAGCAGTGTCACATCTCTTTGATACCTGTGTAAGATGTTACAAACTGTGGCAATTAGTTTTATTGCATCCTAGGCGATAGATGTGGTTGTTATAACAAACCAAAACTCGTCGTTAACAAGTAACTGAAGTTCCTACGTGTCTGAAGTTAGCGGCCGGAATATATCTCCCGATGCATAAATTGTTTACTGAAGCAGAATAATAAACCGCATCAAACTTATAAGTAGAGTTTTATCCGTTGGTTTCTACGACCAAAATCTTTGTATAAAACATATCGTGTTCCTTGTCATTATGATTGACAAAACAGAGAAAACATGTTTTAAACAGGGATTTTGGTCTGAGAAATTGACGGTAAATAAATTAAATTATAAGATATGAGTTTAACTTATAATCATTATGATCATCAATGGTATAAATGTGAAAGTTTGTAGGGATGGATGGATGGATGAGTATTTGTTAGAAGGTATCTCCAGAACGGCACAACGGATCTCGATAAAATTTGGCATGGATGTAAAACATATTCTGGAAGAACTCATAGGCTACTAAATATGTTCTTTTCCCTCGCGGATGGAGTCGCGGGCGATAGCTAGTATCTAAGAAACAAAACTATGCTGACCATTTTAATTATTTGGGATGGGCCGTAAACGTTTTGTTTTACATTTAACAATTTATTTGGATCACGACCGATGATGAATTTTTAAATGTGCATCTTAAAATGTTTTCTAATTACTCCGTTTTGGAACAAATTGATAACGACTTTCGTATTATTGCGACTACTTCGAGTCGCAACAAAGCATTTGATTTCACAATGAAAAAGAAGACATATACCCTTGACAATGGCAATCATGAACTGAAAAGGTTGCATTGGCAGCCATAGTTACATATTTCTATCTTCATTCTGTGCCCGTGTAGAGTAAACACCAACTAGTTACTTATTTAGAACATGTTAAACATTGCATTAGGAAAGTTTACAAACAAATAACTTGTTATTAGTTTGGGTCACGTTGTTTCAGATTCTAGACATGTACATAAAAAGGTCGTGTTACTTGCACCGAAATAGAACAATAGTCAATTTTAACCTATGTTCTCTATTAGAGTTTCCAAATTATTATTAATATTACAAATATTATCTTGGATTTCCAGTTCCAAAAAAATACTTTTTTTTTATCTTCCTTTATCATTTATTTTTGGACAAGCTTTTCAGTGTACACAGGTTCGATGCAAGAAACAAGTAATAGATAAAGAAGAAATTTGTATACATTTGCCAAGTTTTTCTTATGTAAAAATGTAAAATAAATTTAAACATTTTTATCACCATATTCCAGATTTATATTTCTAGGCGGATTCTTAACAACATGTACATTTAAAATTAACCAACATTGAAATAAACCTTTTTGCAGAAATGTACACAATTGCTTCATTTGACAACCCACAATTGTACACAATAAGTGAACTACGAAATTAATTACAGTGTTTATGCGGTAAATGCCACTTTCGCTTGGACTCTTGCACTTGGAGTAAATACATCCTTCCATCTAATGAATATGCAATATAACAATGGTAGGGGGCTCGCAACATTAGGTATACTATGAAATAAGCCCGCTCAAGGGGTGAAATACCAAGATCTCATAGAAGACTTATTCAGTATTACATCTGAGTAAAGTGCCAGGTGTATAGTAGAACGTGATTAAAAGTTGAAATTATAAAAGTGTACTATTTAGATATGTCATTGAGTATACTTGTCAGATGTTTGAGTTGCTGTACCTATAATTAACGATAGCGCCTTGATGTCTATCAATGAAATAAATTGAGCGTTGTTTATTTGTTAGTAACATTATATAATATTGATTTTTAAATCAAACAATACGAGGGCCAATGGACTAAAAGCAAAATATGGTTGCGGCAGGTAAATTGACTACTCCGCAACTTAATATTTATAATATGTCAATATTATTTAAAGCGAAACAGCATACCGGTGGAATTATAACTGATACTGAATACATCAATGTTTTTTTTACAATAGAATCATTGACATCACGCAGGTGAGGAATTTAAATCCGATGTTTTTTTTTATTTAAAAAACAAAGACAAACGAACTTTGATGATAAGAGTTTACTGAATGGAGACGTACACGGGAATGTATTTAACACCCAGCCAATAAATGAATGAAAACGTAGCAAAATGAAATTGAGTTTACTCCACATTAGTTTCGGTTTTGGTCTGTAAGCCTAGTGAAATTTTGGGTTCGTTTCGGTTCCTATGAACTGTCGCCGTTGTATTAGGTAGATAGTACGCATAATAAAGCTTATTAAAAAAACCTTTTTCAGAGATATTCCTTTTAAACATAACTTTTATTAGATCACAAGACGGCTTTTCCTAATTCGTCTTGTTATAAGGTAAATATTGTAGCAGCAAGTGGAAATAAATAAAAGTGTACACAATGGTACAATGTTTATACGACTACGGAAACATTAAATTTCATCATGAACGAACAAAGGAATCGGCGCGCGATGCAACGCTAAATAAATTTCAATTTATCACAGTATTTATACACCACCAACGCGCTCTCCTTACACTGATAAAGCGACTTCTATATTTATTAGTGTTAGGGATAAAAACAAAAGATAAAAGTATCAAACTGTAGCTATTGCATAATTTTATTTTCTATTCTGACATTTTACTACAAAAGGATGTCATCATCATCACTATGCATCTTCACTGAGGGTTCGGAACCTACCCTAAGTTAGGGTTGACTATGCTATAGTCAACCACACTATCCCAGTGCACGTTGGTTGACTTCACACATAGGTATTATACAAAAATACATTGGTACATGGCGGGATTGGAACCCATGAACTGCAGATTACAAGTGCTTAACCCCTGAGGCACTGACGGTCTCAAAAGAATGTAATAGTCAAAAATTATGAACGAAACAGGATTCTTGCCACGATTGTTGATCATGTGATCGTAAGATGATTGAAGTGATGCAGTGTGGAAAATAATGATGCGCGATGTCTGCTTCAATAGCTTGTATGGTTTATTTTTTACAATGACAAGACGTATATAAAAGTAAAAAAAATAATAGACGAAAAAAGGTAGCTCGGTAGCGCACTGGCCACTCAGCCCGGGGTCAGTGTTGCCACAACAAAAATGTTATAGGCAACCATATCGCTCTAAATAAAAAATCTTCTTTCCGATTTTAAATGATAATATGGCGAGATGTTATAATATAATCGCTTAATTACATACATAAACGAAATTATAAACGACTATCAAAGAAATGTAATGTCAACAATAGGAAGCAGACACAACACCGTATCGTCGCCACGGCTAAGATTACATCTAGGTAAGCGTTTAAACTTTGTTACGCCTATTAATAGCGTGCCTATTTTGCTATGATTAATAATTGCTTGTTGAACAAACTTACTTTTGTTTATCTTATTATACATTTACTAACTGTCGCCCGCGACTCCGTCCGTACGGAATTAAGAAAAAAAAAACTAAATAAGTGGCCTATGTGTTCTTCCAGAATATGTTTTACATGTGCGCCAAATTTCATCAAGATCCGTTGAGCCGTTCCGGAAATACCTTCAAACAAACATCCATCCATCCATCCATCCATCCATCCATCCATCCATCCATCCATCCATCCAAACATTCGCATTTATAATATTAGTAAGATTGTAATACATATTTTTGCATCTTGATTATTTGTAATGTTAAATGAAATACAGGTAACGTAAAGTGTAACTTAAGAAGTTTTTAACTGAAACACCAAGGCGTTGCTTTCCTCTAAACGTAACTCCGGATATCGTCTTTCTCAGTCTTGTTGTTTTTAGGGTTCCGTACCTCGAAAGGAAAAACAGATCGCTTATAGGATTAATTTTTTGTCCATCTGTCTGTCTGTTAAGACCCTTTTGCTTAGGAACGCGTGGAGGTATCAGGCTGGAATTTATTTCGTAATACGTTGTAAATAAATATATCTATTTACAAATAGACTGACAGATGTAGGTACTCCTGTCTACCTCGACAGTTACAATGAGAGACTAAGTGAGACGACACATATGGCGTGGTGTTTCCAAAACTGTCCAAAAACATCATCTCATCTCATGCATTCTTTTGGAAAACCAAATCTTATGTATATAAAATTTCCATGTCACAATGTTAGTTACCGTACTCCTACGAAACGGCTTTACCGATTTATACCAAATTTTATATGCGTATTCTATTCAGTAGGTCTGAGAATCGCCTACTATCTATTTTTCATACCCCTATTAAGTTTTTTTAAATGCGCGCATACGGAGTCGCGGGCGACAGCTAGTATAACAATATATTTCGGTCATGTGTTTGGCAATGGAAACGCACGGTTAATCACTCGACTGTATGCCCAACGGGTTCAAGTAGAGCCTAAAATAGACTTAATAATAAAACTTATAAATTTTACATTAGGGTCAATATGAAAACTGGTCAGATGCCAACATTAACCGCCAAGATTTGATACCAACAAACATTAACCTGTCTATTTTACAGAAACCTTAGAGTTTAATACATCATAGGTATATAAAAGAAACCAAGAGTTTCGTTCTTCTTAAATTCTTAATGATAAATTTAAATGGTGACAAATCAACTTTTCGTCATAAGGCAACATGTAGTTTTAATACTTTAGTTCTGATATATCATTTATACACTAAGATAACCAAGCCACACTCTATCTTACAACCAAATGTTAAAGTCGTGTTATCTCTATAATGTTCTATGAATAATTTCATCTTACTTGAGACGATCGAAAGTAGTATTTTGAAATCAATATTAATGGATGGATGGATAATGCCAAAATAATGTATAGTAGTGAGTAATTAAGAAAATATGGAATAAGAAAGTCTAATAAGAAAAGTTTTTAACGCAAAGTTATGTACAATCGAAAGATAATTAATACCTCTATGACTAAGAGAGTTTCAATTATTACATAAAACTATGTCGAGAGATATTCTTTAAAAACCGGGCGGACTATAAAATTCTAAACAGAATGACAATTCGTCCTACATAAAACGATAATGTTCGAAATATTCGCGCAACTCATAGTTTATAACACGGACTGATGTATTGTACATCAAACACGCGTAAGAGTTGATACACACTAAAACAACCTCACGTTATGTCCAGGACGATTACTTAATACGGTGTAACAAGCGCGTAGAGCCTCCACTGCAGTGCGGTCGCAGCCGAGCAAAACGTGCCCTACTGACACCGAACGAAATCAAAAAGCGACGCCGCCCCGCACACCATACGAATACAAAACGGACTCAGCCATTGACTACGGTGCAAACTCTAATTCACTGTCTGGTACTTCATCGTATATTAAACTTATCATTTCATTTGGAGCCGAGCATGGCTGCTGCTACGACTATCCGACGAAAAAAACCTAAAAAAACCCTGTTTCACACAACTCACTTCATCGTAGGATAGCGCGAAAAGCAATTGCGACGTTGCCGCACCGTGCAACCGAGCGTACGAGCAGGTAGCCTGTAGACTCAATGCATACGCACAACAATGTAGATGTAATTATTATACAACCACTTGTCTCTTTTTTCAGACACACTTATAAACGTTTCCCTAGTGCCTCATGTCCCCGATCTAAATTACAATAAAAAAATTACAATTTTTGAAAATCAATGACTGGTTAGACTCTGTTAAGGTAAATTCCAACTTGAATCTCTTGAGAGTAATATTACAATTACTACTCATACTTTTGCTTACATATGCTATAATAAAAATAGCATACATTAATTGTCGAGATATAGATATTTAAAAACGTGTTAATTATAGCTTCCAAGAAATAAATGCATACATACCACTAGTAGGATTCACATAAGAAATTTTCAGCTCCATCTCAATGTTTTCAGTTGATTTCGTTTCCACACAAGTTATTTCATATTCTGGAACTTCCATAGCGATCTCGTTCTTCGCCTGGCTACTGGAGGCAACCAGACCCTGCGCGACACTCATTTTCGGAGAATCTTCGTGCATTATTTACGGACGGTCAACCGGAATTGCTAAATTATTTAGCTTGGAATATTATAAACCTTCATTTAAGGAGTTAAATTCATGTTTCAGCCTTAAATTTTTCCTGATAATACGTACAATACCTTAAAAAACACAAAATGTAGGTCTCTAGGCCACTTCACTTACACTGATATTCCGACATAACTCGGGTTCAGTGGAACTACTCTACTCATGACTGACATTGAAATAAGTCGGTAAAGGGCAACGAGAAATTAACCCAATTCGAGAAAAGTGTGTCATGGCCTAATTTTGAAAAAAAAAAATTTAAAAATATGCATAATCGTAGTTTTTAATGCATTTTTGTTTTTTAACAGTGTATGTGTTAGATATACCGTGAAAAAAACTTAAAAGTACTTTAACGTCTTTATTCCGAAACATTCAACACAACCTTAAAAATTCATGTAAATGATGCAAAATGACTACATTTGCTCATGAATACGCTGTGTTGTGTAATAAATGACCGTTTCTGTTGCACAATCCTTTCACAAGGGCTTCAAATGTAGGTCAATCTGTATAAGTATTATTGCAAAGTAGTTCTGATTACTATTTTCAAATTGGGCCATCGAAACTAAATTATAAAAAAATGAAGCAAATGTTGAATTTGGGTAGAAAATACAAATATTTTTAGTAATATTAAAGAAAATCTTAATTTTTTAGTTTTGACGGACGCAATACATCCGGTGATGCTAGCGACATCTTGTATACATTTCAATAGAAATGAAAACAACTATCGTCTGTTTAACAAAGCCTAACTAGATGGCAGTGCGATTTTAAATAATTTTAAGATTGCTTTTAAAAAAAGAAACTATGAAAGAAGCTTTATTTATTTCCTTTTGTATCTCTTTATACAATAATTTTAATTAATGAAATACTAAAACATTTCTTCCTTTGTCATTTTGACAACCCCTTGGTTTAAAATGTCAAGTGCCAAACGTTTACCATTTGCCATCTGTCACTTTTGACTTTACTAATAGATTACACTCCTAAATTATTGCTAGACCACAGCGTATCTTTCTTCCTTCCTTCCTTTTCAGCCAGGTCATTAGATTATCGATATTCATTGTTTTATTCGGAGATTGCAAGATTATGTTAGAAAAGATCGACATAAAAGTCATGCTAATTAATAATTTATATTACAATACCTTTCGTCATAGTTCTCAGCCCCGACATTTTTATATCTGGACTAGTTGTCGTACACGACTCCGTCCGCGTGGAATTAAATAAATAACGTAATAAGTAGTATATGTGTTCTTCCAGACTATATTCTACATCTGTCTCAAATTTCATCAAGATCCGTTGCGGAGATACCTTCAAACAAACATAGACCCATCTAAACTTTGGTATTCATAGTAATAGTAAGATTACTGTAAATTGTAAAATCCTGAACTTCGGGTAATTCTATCTTACAGTAACTTTCAACTACAAGGACCTTTGTATTAATTTTTATTGTCATATCAAGTGTATCGCAGCTAGCGTTCCCAGGCGTCCGGATAAAGCGGGACAGGTAGGCTTTTTGATTGCGTGTCCAGCGAAAATAAACGGTTTTCCGGCTTTTGTTAGGCTATTTACATTTCCCAAACGAGAGTGTACCTATTAAAACTGAGACAAAATCCTAAATAATATAGGGTGTCCAACCTTTCTACCCAAATGTCTGGCCAAACTGGCTGGTCTGTCCGGCTAGTAGGTTTGGCGACCCGACAACCCTAATCGCAGCAGTGGATTACCACGGTAAGGTAAACCTAAGATTTATGGTAAAAATCCGAAAAGTTTTGAGTTCATCCACCAGTCACTTGGAACATCATATGAGTTACTTCAAATACCCGTTAAAATTAGATCTGCCAATTTATATTATGTTTTAAGAAGACAATTTAATTTATTTGATTAAAAATATATTTTAAAGTTAAAATTTTGTAATAATTAAGAAAATTAATTCGCCGAAATAAAGTATAACTGATTGATACATTTTTTAAGTTATTTAGGCGATCTTAGGTAATGCCCAAGTTCAGGTGTTTGCAATGATATAAGCATAACGTAATTATAATATTGTGCACTAACAATAACAATATTTTATCTTGTTGAGGTAAATTATGTCAATAAACGGCCTTGCCTACGAAATATAAACAAAGTATTGTGTTTCCATCAATAAAATTACACTTGTCCAACACATTACTGGATTGGATTATAGCTGGACTTGCAAATTCTGCACATTTGTATTAATGCCGCGACAACCTTTATGCAATATCACATGCGATTGCCACATACTTTATCCATTTAAGTTAAAGCTGAAATGCTTATTTGAGTCAACTTTATCACCATTTCATATACGATTCCTCAGACCGGTTGTGCTGTGCGCCGTGCGACCGGATCTTCAAAACTACGAGTAAATTCGGATTTGCCAGGAATCTACGATCGCACACTAGGAGAAAGATAGCAACGTTCATAATATCATCATCACCACCATTGGCTAAACAAACATTGCTACAACACAGAATTTTAAGCTTTCCTGTAGGTAATACATGTTTCGAATCAACTTTGTTTTTTGCTATTATAGAAAATAAGTGTAGCCCTTACCGAATACGAAACCATTTATGGCCTAGTCACTTTGTTTTTTTATTAGTTGACAATGATATACTTACTTTTATAAAATTACTAGCTGTCGCCCCCGAATCCGTCCGCGCGGATTAAAAAAAAAGTAATAAGTGGAATATTTGTTCTAAAGAGTACGTAACTACTTCCAGACTATTTTCAACATTTGTGCCAAATTTCATGAAGATCTGTTCAGCCGTTCCGGAGATACCTTCAAACAAACATCCATCAAGTTTTAAATAATTTAAGGTTTTTTATTATAAAAATATTACCTACTTCATTATTCATGTACTTAATTAAAAATTTAAATTAAGGTTAGTTAAAAATTTAAATTCTTTTAGGAAGTAGATTAATTTTATTCGTCAGTTTATCTAAGGAGCTACGTGCCATTCATTCGGAATGTATTTTTCTTCTCTTTATAGTTTGAAAAAAAGTTCAGCCAGATAATATCACGGGTAAGCGGCACGAAATATAAGTTAAGGCTTCTGGATAGTGGGTTGGTAGTTTACTAGGTATTATGTAATTTAAAAATAATAAAGCCACACCCGGGAATAATACGAATCGTTAGACAACGCTACATAATTGTCCGAGCCGTTTAGGCGATATGAACAAAAATACTTTCATACCTTCTTCGATATCATGTCAGGCGATTTTTTTTATTCTCGAAAAAAAAACAGACGAGCCTTCTGTCTTACGATGTTTGATTTTGGATATTTGGCTTGTTGATAAACATATGTTAATTTGTATTTTGAATCTGAATCTGCTCTGACACTATTTGAATTAAAATCAGAGTATACTGGGATACTTTTACAAGTTTTCATAAAAGTTTATTTTTATCCAAGTTTGCTATCAGATTTTTATCAGGCGCCAACTTACAAGTTAGGATGACTGTAGTGAGTCCATTTCCTGCTTACATGAAAATCTTATAATTGGTGGTTTTTTTTTTTTATAAAAATGAGATTAAACACGATATTGAATTTATTTAAAGGATTTCAGTGCTGCCAAAACCAAGAATTGACAAAAGTTAGTTATGTAGTTTTATGTAGAAAACTTTCCAATGGTTCTTAATTGAGAATTGAAAAAAATATTTAGGTTAAAGTACCTAAAGTACTATGCAAAATATCTAGTTAATAAAGATAAAATTATGTTATACAAAAAAAAAACAATATGTGCACTAGTACATAGTATTTTGCATATCAGTTCACTGCTGGCCATACGTCTTAGGGGGGGTCCATAAATTACGTGAGGTGTTTTTTTTAATTTTCTGCCCCTCCCCCCCCCC
>JAOPJD010000025.1:2621438-2634744 GCA_026167825.1 Papilio polyxenes | reverse complement strand
TCATGGGTATGTAGTTGAGAACCAGGATACGGACATAGGATACTTTTTATCCCGTTTCCTTATTTTAAATTTCGCGGAAACGGAGTCGCGGGCGAAAGCTAGTAATGTATAAATAGAATCTAGTAAATGTTATACATAGACAACAATAAACTAAAAATCCTGTCTCGACATCGTGTCCGTCAGAGAAACACTCGAGAATCAGGTCAGAGATTGTAAAGTGTGCACCGCTAATGAAGAGAGGACGTATCGGGAGGGGCTGAGGTCAGACAAACAACGCATGTCATGCATTATTACATGATCTGTAAGGCATTGTGTTTATAAAATAAACAAATACATCTAATATCTTAAAACCTTAATAAAGGAAAGTAATAACATATCCATCTAATAAAAATTGGATTCAGACTGTAAATTTGGCAGGTGAATAATCGAGTAATAATAATAAATTTGAATTTAATTTACAAAACTGCAAGTACGTTTAAAATTTTTATTTTAGAGTGATGTACAATAAAGACTTAGTTTTCAAGACTGTCTTCCATAAACTCCAACAGAGATGTGATAAGGTTTCGTTAATGCATAGCAAATGTTTATTTATTTCGCTTCGCAGTACTGCACAGATCACATACAAAATAACTCGCAATCAAAAACTATTGTTATCTGTTATTCAAGATTGATTTAGGAGCACCGAGACTCACTTCTTGTTTATGAGAGATCCCAAGCTATATACATAATTTCTAGCAATATTTCACTTTCTAAATGGTTATAGATAATTCTAGCTTTAGACTACGACTGCGTCTAAAAGCATTTAGAAACAATGTTTTGGGCAGTTTATATTATTTAAAATATTCGAACTTGCCGTTTAAAACGTTTTGTTGTGTTACGCAATCGCAGTATTTTGTGGTCTTTAACATTTTATCTTCTTATTCAGTATTTAACAAAACATGAAAAAATAATTGATGTTTTTAACATAAGTGATACTCCTCAAGAAAGAAAATAATATTTTAAAACTACAGGTAAAAATATACATTATTTTTTTTCTATAGTTAGTTATAAAAAAGACGTAGTTAAAAACATTCGCTAATAACGCAGGCATATATAAAGGGTTGTTCTAAAGATAGTTTATATAAAACCCACTTATCTAATAAATATTAAAATTTTAAGGATCAAAAGCTAATTGGAAAATAAAGAACAAATACTTAAATTCTTGTATAAAAAAATATTACAAGCAGTGTAATGTTGATGCAATAGAAGCGAAAGCAATAAATCAGGGCCGCCATACACGAATTGCAGTCTCTAGCTGCTAAAAAATATGTTTCAAATTGTCCGTGCACGGTTACCCTTATCTACACAAAGATCTTCTACTATTACTAAAAATTAAAGGCGGATGTGGATTCTGTAAAGTTAAAAAAATTGATGCAAGTACATGATAATGCTATTGGCCAATGGTTCATTTTATTAAAAAAAAAAGAAAAAGTCAACTGTCGACGAGTCTCTATAACGCCAAGCGCACAAAAAGGTTTAATTTGTAACCCTTTGCTTATGTGCAAAATTGGGTCACAAAGTGGTTGTGAAGCGCTACTCAAAGCAATAAAAGTTGTGTATGAAATTCAATGCAAAAAACAAACAACGGCTTGCAAAACTGTAGATTTATAGTGCACATATTGTCATATATATAATTCTATTTCAAGATATGAAATATTACTTTTTATAGTTTTGACAGTCGTCAGTCGAAACCTCGCGGTTATCTAGTGATTATCACAAAAGAGTAATTTAAACATACTTAATATAACATTAACACAAAATCAACACATTTGCTAAACATCAATAACATCGAATACAAATTTAATACTGCACCTAAGCATAAATAAGCTTCAGAAATAAAATATGAATAAAAGCACTTACTTTCAATTGTAAGTTCTCATGTCTCAGTTTGCTTTCCTCCTCTCTCAGAAGAAGTACTTCCGAAGTCGCCTTTTGCAAATCGCTTTCCAAGTTATCGTGCTTAAACACAGTAAATGTCTGAAATTACAAATTAATACTAAAATGCAAAAAGCAATACACATACATACAACACAAACAATGACATATGCAAATAAAAAGTAATAATGCTTTTTCGGACATAATTATATGTTTACATTGTTCCATATTAATATATGCACTCGGACAGAGATCAGATTAATGTGTGAAATCTGGACGTATAAGATTTGTTTAGTTTTTAAGCCAATTCTTACTAAGTTCAAGAAAGGAAATTTACTTAAAAAAAGATAAGCTAAACTTGACAACGCGGGGCTAGATGATGTCTGTTAATTGAACATAAATGGCGTTAGATGCTACGAGATGTTCCCGTCTTTTATTCCAGAAATTGATCGAAGAAAATTACGTCACTTGTTTTCGTATCCAAACACACATTACATATTAATTTATTCATTGTTTAATATTCGGGACAACCTTCGTTTTTGCGTACCTGAATGCATCTGAAATAAACAACATGGACGTGTTTACGAATATTGTGCAAGACACTGGAAACGATGATCGCTTAAAATAACTTCAAAATCCTTGGAATTAACATAGTCAAAGGATTTTTCTTAACTAGAGTAAGTTAAACACTGGTTTTATTAACAACGAATAAAAGTTGAACCAAGTATGAAGTATGTATGATGTGTAGTATACCTAAAACCATGTCAAATGCTCTCTAGCTGCATTCATTTATTAGCAATCACTAAGGGCGATACTTTAGGGAAAATTTGTACTAACAGTCTCCTTAAGTAACCATCATTTCTTTGACTATGGCTTTCATTGACACAACACATAGAATAAAATAGAAATGGTAAAAATATAATCCATTTCATTCTACTTGCAACACAGTTATGACATTTTTGTATTTTGAATAGTGGAAACACGCAGTTGTTACTTTATTTCATATTAATTTGCATATGACGAGTTAGGTAGAATATGTAAAGTAAACCTTTTTATACAAAATATTAACATGACTTGACGCAAAACCCAGCCGTTTTCCCAAGCGACATCTTTTTGCTTACATAAAAGCTAATAGAGAGTTTAAAGTGTACCAAACTGTGTAATGAGATTATATGTTACTAATATTATACATACGAATGTTTAGATGGATGGATGGATGTTTGTTTGAAGGTATCTCCGAAAAGGCTAAACCGATCTTGATGAAATTTGACACAGATGTAGAACATAGTCTGCATGTAGGCTACGTATTAAGGTTATTTTTTTTAATGCCGCGCGGACGGAGTTGCGGGCGACGGCTAATAATACATAAAAACAATAGTTAATCACAATTTAATCTTAATTTTAAGGAAAGCCCGTTATGAAATGTATGATATATGACTCAGCTGATGATGAAATATGGTCAAACACTGATCATTATTTACGCCCATGCTATAATTAATGACGTTGGGTTTCCACTGTGGTAACATTAGTTGCATTTTACTAATATATATAATATAATACGAAAGTTTATATGGATAGATGTTTGTTAGTGTCACGCTGAAATTTGGCATATCTGTAGAACTTAGTCTGCAAAAACACATAGGCTACTAATTAAGTTTTCTTAATTCGAGTCGAGGGCCGCGGCAAGTAATTTTTTGCCTTCTCTCTCATTCCCTTTTAGAAAACAGAGCTAATAAGATTAGCATATATCTATTACGACAGTTTAAATTCGTGGTATGATACATGATGTGTATATAATAATTTGAATAACATTTTGGTAGAACAAAAAATATTTAATGATACATTTTGTGATTAATAAGAGTTGAATAGTAATGTATGGAAGTGATTACGACCCGCGAATGTAAGAAATACGACTTGATGAAAATTATGCACGTGTTTCTTTACACATCGTGTCATAACATACTAGATATTGCGCATCTATTAATTTTAATATTATTGTTAAAACGTTATTTAATACACCTGATACTATCAAAATTTGGATAATCAAATCTAAATAGAATCTTGGGAAATAATCAATAAGCTACACTTTCCTAGCTCAATTCGTAAGTGATTTACTAATTAAATACCTTATTCGCGCCAATAGACGAACTTACGTCATCTTCTTCAGGTTTTTGAGGAACGCTAAGGAAGTTTTGTTCGACAGCAACCTGTAAGACAATACCACGCTATGCTATTCTCAAGCTTTGGCTGTTCAAGTCACGCTCCTAAGGTCCGTATGAATACATAACGCTTAAACTCTCGTAAAATCAGTTACGATCATAGAATACATGAGATATATGGCAGAAATAGTTTTTGAGAGCAGAATCAAATGATATGGAAAATTTTGGGTACAATGCTTTTTCATAATGTTTAGGAGTGACTTGACTCGAGAATGGCAAAACAATACATTGGCTAAACTCTCCACTATATCTCGATTACCCAGGTGCTGTTTATAAATTAACTCAAACTTTGATGTAAATACTAAGTAGATATTCGTACTAATTATCGCTTTTGTTGGTTATTTTAATATGCTAGTGGCATATTAGCGCCAAGAGATTGAGGCAATACTTCAGATACGGGAGAATATTAGCGACCGCTACAAAGCAACCCGATCTAACAACGTATGGTTAATCTTATCTACAGAACTTTATTGTTCACATGTTCAATATATCAAACTTGATATTGGTCACTTGACCGCACTGTTTTTTTTTTTAAATCTTTTTCTATCTCAACATCCAATTTATTATATTATAAAAGCTTCGGATTTTGAAGACATGGGCAATGTTCATCAAATAAGTGGCCCTTAAAAATATCCTACTTAACCGTTATCAATACTTTTTGATATAAAATGTCGCCTTTACACTATCCTATACAGTGAGGTTCACATAACAAATATAGCTACTATTTTTGTATAAACTGACATCCTAACCTATTATAGATGAGTCTAGTCTTAACCAAGTTAATTAAAGTATTAAATAGTTCCAATACAAATGATTTAATTAGTGTTTTGATTCATAATGATTATATAATTACTTCTCAATGGTATATGTATATGATCTTGATGATGGCAATGATATATGACGGTACCCAAAGACAAGAGAGAAAATTGGGCAAAAGAAAATTACAAGAAGCTCACATTCACTAGACACAATATCAAAGTGTTTGGGTTCCATACTTTGTATGACATGTAAAACTCCCATTTATATGATTTCAAAGTTCATAGTAAGGAACCTTTCACACAAAACATCAATTTTACAACATTAAATAACTTACCTTTGGAACCTTAGTGTCTTCAGTGGCTGCTGCTCGTTTTTTGGTTACCTCGTTCTGAGCAGCATTGTCACCGGAATCCTAAGTAAAAAAAAAAAATGGAAACACTTGTTTGAATTTATGTTACTTAATTTGTATGAAAGTGAATGAAATATTTGCTTAAAATGTATGTGAGTGAACATTTTATATGATAAAAATTAAACTTACATTCAAATTAGACACTCGTGGAGTTTCAAAAACACATTTCAGCTTATAGTCCATGAGCTGATCGGGGCTGATTTCCTTCCACTATAAATAAAATTAAAATTAGCTCAATGCATTAATAATTGCAGTTATTAGTACAATTATTATATAAAAATACGAACCACTTGATCAATGTTAGTTCTGCCCTCTGGAGCAATGACGCTTTGGACCATGAACTTATGTTTATGCTT
This sequence comes from Papilio polyxenes, assembly GCA_026167825.1. Classification (NCBI taxonomy): domain Eukaryota; kingdom Metazoa; phylum Arthropoda; class Insecta; order Lepidoptera; family Papilionidae; genus Papilio; species Papilio polyxenes. The sequence continues at coordinate 2,629,087 of JAOPJD010000025.1, read as the reverse complement.
CTCATTGGGATCAAGATACACCGGCTGAGGAGTAACTGAAATTTATAAACAAACTAAATATTTTGGTATTCTTCTATATCAAAATGTGTACTTTTAAAGACCACTTATTGAATGCAGCATTAAATTGTATAATGGTAATCTATAAACTAAATATGTGAAACTTACTTGCAATATCAACTTTAGAGTTGGGCTCTAATACACCCGAGTTGGGTCGCACACAATACTTCTTTGGTGCTGTTGTCTTAATTTTAAACAGCACTGTATCCGAACTGGGATTCGTCAGCCGCATATGAGTAGTATACCCCTGCTCGAACAGTCCTGAGAAATCAACTAATTCCATCAATAATAACGACCATATCACTCAGCATGAGAACAAATTGTAAACACATTTATATTGCCCATCCGTGCCATTGTTTATAGCGTCTACGCATCACTTATACAATAATTTAGAACGCAAGTAATAACTACACAACGAGAAGTTCAAATTGATCACTGAATGTTATTTAGACTGTCTATTGATCACAACCAAAAATCAGCTGTTTATTACAAAACATTTATCAGAAAAACTTCAATTTTGCTTATTATTTTTTGATATTTTTGATAGTTGGTGTTTATTTCCCTATATTTAGAAATTATATAAGGTTATCACGTGTCGTCAATTTATGTTTTGAAAAGAGTTATTGAAAACTGAAGTCCACCGCACAAGATGTGCATTATATTAATGTTTCATTACTGTACAAACTAATTATATTGATTTATTTTTAAAGTAGGAAAAATGTGCTGTAAGGATTTCTCACTTTTATTTTGAAGAATGTTTGTATTTGCAAATTATTGTACCATTGTGGGTGGCCTATAATTCTATAGATAAAATTCAACATTTGTATAAAATTATTTGATATATTTTTTAATAGTTAATATTTGATTATGTTATAATGGTTCATAAAAGTGAATAATTGGTTAAATAACCAAAAATTAAGGTTTCTTCAACATTAAATACATGGCTAGGTTTATTGCATTGTTTTATTTATAAGTTAACTATTGCCTTTAGATTATTTTTAAGTCACTCATTACGTAGAGTAGGCTCCAAGCTCCTCGGCTGGTACAAATAGTGAGCATATAATGAATGTTTATTTAATTGTGTATATTAATTATAATTTTAATTATATAAAAATAATTTTAATGAAATAAAATTTAATTATTAATATTTATTTAATACAATAACACCCCATACACACACACTCACATGTGCACATACACTCTATCACACACAACACGCTACACACAAGTAGACACAAAATATAACATACCACACTATGCACAAAACACTAATCCGCTAACCATGTATATTGTAGGAAAGGCATCGGTACCTGTCACACAGTTCATACTATGACAGGCTCCAACGCTCAACCTATCTGTGTAACTTCATATGTTTGTAAAGATTTTAATAAATAAATAAATAAAAAATTATTTCTTTTCATTATTATTTCATTTTTATGAACAAAATTTTACTGTTGAATGATTTTATTGTTATTTAATTGCAATCACAAAATAAAATTATACAGTTATTTTTTTTCCTTAAGCATCTATTTTTCTTTTTAGATCAAATTATCTTTAACATTTAAAAAAATAAAATAAAATTGATCAGTTCGGTTAAAATTGGTGTATATAAGCAAAACTATACAGTTTGTCTTACAATGTTGCCTTCACACATTATAATTGAACAATCGGACTGTTAAACAGTGCAGTTAAAACTGAAGGTGTGTAACGGGTTGCATTAGTATCACTAAAAAAATATTACAAACAAATAATATGAATAATTAGCAATTATTTGCTAATTAAAAATTTATAATGAAATAGCATTAAGTATAATAATAACAATAAATTTGTTTATGGCAACATTTTTGTAATGAATGTATGGATAAATACTAGTGTCACATCAGTGGAATTTTACAGTAATAGTACAAAATAATTTATAATTACATTGAGTGGAATAGAGGTTGTGAAAGAATGATAAGTTGTATGCCTTGCAAAATATTACATTACATTTACTAAGGATAGCTTGTGCTGTCAATATTGGAACATTAAATAGCTTGTTAGTTAACTATAATATAAATCTAAAAATGACCACATGTATCCCTGGTTTTGCTAAACATGTATTGACATTTAAATAAAGCCTTTTAATAAAGATCTCATGCAAGATGTTTTTGTATTTTTATTTGGAGGTACAAATGCATAGCCAGCTAGCATATTGTGAAAACTTACAAGGAATGTGTTAATCTTTGACTATGATCTTCAATGTTTCAAACATCTAAAGAGTGAGAAAGTAAATTTACATTTATCACAAACATATTTTATCTCAAAGTAACTGCTTAATAAAGGTAGAAAAATAATGATCATTTGTGGCACGACATTAAGATTATTTTTAATTAAAAAATGCATGAATAAAATGCAATTGTATTAAAATGTTCTAAAAAATGAAATTGACCAGTTTTGAAAATTAATAGAAAATTTGACATAATATCAAAATATTGATTGAGGTATCTACATCAATGTTTTTGATTTTGAAATCCAACTCAGTATAAGTGTTTTGTTTAATGAAAAAAAAAACTGTTTGTATAATTTTTTTACATTTTGATTTGTTTGATTCTATCATTGGAACACCTGAAAATTTTCAAGTGATATTTTGGCTATTCATTGTTTTGTTGTTCATAAAAAACAATCAAATTAATGTTAATGGCTTGAAATATGAAGAGAAACTGCCATTCTTTTTCACATTTCATTTCAAAACTACAAATCGAAAATACCACGATTTAAAAAACGTCTAAAATATAACGAGTGAAATACTTCAGCACAACAATAATCATAACTTTGATAGTATAGCTGATACTGGTATCCTATTCTAACGATATAATATACACTACTAACGTACGTATACTCCATTAGCTCATTTATAGCGATACGATTATCGACAATATGGTTACATTATTTCTATGTATTTGTTGTAAGCCAATGTAAAGAATATTATTAAAAAGCATATAATCGAGAAAATCCATGAAAACCGCACCCTGACAAAATGGATCTGGAAATAGAAGCTCCCTTTTGTCAGCAGCTAACACGGCCTGTGCTACTCTAAGATTTAATGCGGCAGTAGCTTAAACAGTAAAAAATATAATTCTTACCTTTAAATTTCAGCTCATTTTGAGGATCGATAGTCAAAACTTGATTTGGCATTTTGAATTATTATAAATATCTTATTTCGATGGTAAAATTAGCTGAACAAAAAAATGACTGTTCACCAACGTCGGCCAGATAGAACGATGTGCACCGAACGCAGAACGATTTATGATTTCATTCGCCGTGTGGTGAACTAAAAATTACTAGTGCTGCAATGGTAGCAACACTGATCTTGCGTAATCTAGTCTATTATTTTTTGAGATTTCGAGAAGATTGTTTTATCAAATTACTTTGCAGATACAGTAAAATGTTCTGACACTTTCATTAAAATAAAATTTACAATATGAGAGTTTATACTTTTATGTAACCATGCCGGGTCTATTTTTTTTCAAAATTTTATGGCAATAATTTGAAAACTTATAATTTCCAAACGTTCAACATAATTTTTTACGGAAAATAAAACCTTATATTATAATAAAAAAAAAACATCAGGCTGTTCGGTAGTACACAGATGAAAATGAAAAAAAAGCAAAAATTCTTGAAGTCGTTTCGTCTTTACGAGCAAATTTAAATGTCAAAACAATAATGGCTGGGTCTGGCTGAATATTCGGTTAGCTTTTGCACTGTTGTTGAAATTTCATTAAAAGTTGTAGTCAAACTTGTGTAAAAATATTTTTGCTGAAACTATTTCATCGAGTAATTAATTTTATAGTTATATCTATCTAGTAACTGTGGCATACAATGTTTCTATTTGATGGCAAATATAAGTTGTTTTACAAGACACCATTCTCAATATTTGCCTCTTTTTTGAACTTATAAGAGTTAGTGATTGCATAAGATGCCCGGTTCATTTAAAATATAAATATGATTTACTTCAATGTTTCTAATATTAGTGTGGTGTTAAGAACATGCTTGAAATTAAATCACGCTCCAAAAAAGCATAGCTTTAATATAAATTTCCAAAGACTGTTTGGTTATGTTCCAATATGTAGCCGTCTTATCCACACTTCAAAAACTAACGGTCAGACGCAAAAGGATGGGATCACACTTCTGCCATCGCCGCAGGAAGTGAGTGCATAAAAATACAAATCAATTTCTTTTATATATAATATTACTAAAAATAGACACACTGTTTGTTGTTGTTCTATGAGGAACTTAGTAGTCTTGTTAAAATGAAACAATAATAGTTTCTAATTCTGTACTACCTGCCTACTTAACTTTGCTGGTAAAGAATTGAGATATGTCATTACATTTTATTCTGTAAATCTTATGTCTAAATTAGGTGACACTAATTCTTCGTAAAAATGAGTTCAACAAAGACTTTGCCTCGGGATCCGTTAAATCATATGATTCAAATCAGCTGGCCTCAAATGATCCCATTGAAGATACAAGAAGTGAAGGGCAGTGCAAGCTTACACCAGGTAATTAAAGCTTTGGTAATTATGATATATCTAAAATTCAAAGTCCATATGTCAAGTCCTATGAATAGGTCGTGAATTTTTATAACATGTAAAATGTGTACATGAAATAGCGAAGTGACCATTTCCTGTGGACATCCCATTGCAGATGCGTTGCCTACCTTTATTTAATGGATGTAGAAGTGAATGCACAGAAAAAGGATGCACTTTGCGTTTTTGCGTTTTGTATTTCCCTTTGCGTGCCCTCCTCTGTCAAATACACTACCCCTTCCAATCATTTCCTTCTAAGAAAAGGGTGGGAAGGGAACATGGACTAAAAACTTACGCCTGCAAACTGATCAGACGAAACGCGTCATTGCTTCCACTTCACGCTTGTCTTCTGAGTGCATGTGGTATTAAGTGAATATATCACATATTCACTTACACAAATCAATACAGTCCATGACACCTTAGATATATAATTTTATTATCCCAGTATTATAACAGATGGATTTGATAGATTGAATTATTTCCTTACAGGAATATTGATGGGTGTGTTTGATGGACATGGTGGTCCGGCTTGTGCCCAAGTGGTATCTAAAAGGCTGTTAGATTATGTTGCAGCAGCCATGCTTCCTACGGATATAATTAATACAATTCTTAAGGAGCCACAAGGTGCTTTAGTGGACACATACAATGATAAAGTAAGTTTTAATATTAAAAAAAATTCAAATGCAAAAAAGTACTTTTGTTGAATAATTATATCTTGCTTACTTGGTATATAAATACACAAACTTATTTATGTGGCAAGTAAACTGAGATAATGCTAAAACTGACCTTATTATCAACATTTATATTATTATTCAGTTGGTATGGTTGGCATTTAGTTCATCGCTGGGCTACTTTTAGCATCATTGTCACCTTATATAAAATAGTCATATTCAGATTGCATTTAAAAGAGAGTTTTATTAGAATCGGTTCTTAGGTTATAAATTTAAATTTTCAGATAGAACTTATTAATGATCTTAAAACAATATATGACAACAGCTTCAAAGAGTTTTTATTGGAGTTGGCAAGAACACCAAGAGACGAATTGAATGTGAACACAGCAATGGAGAAAGGAATCTTACAGTTAGACAATGATCTATCTAGAGAAGTTATTGAACCATTTTATAGTAATGGTGTAATAAACCAGAAGACATTATCTGTGGCTCTCTCCGGGGCGGTGGTCTGCGTATCATATATTAATGGACCTCATTTATATGTAGCCAATATTGGAGATTGTAACGCAGTGTTGGGTACATTGACTGATGATAATGAATGGTTAGCAAAGAAGATTACCAAAGAACACAATTCAGAAAATTTCGATGAATTGAAACGAATATGGAATGAACATCCTGATGATGAAAGGAAGACAGTGATTAGACGGGATAGACTGCTCGGTGAACTAGCTCCACTCAGAAGTATGGGTGATTATCGTTACAAATGGTCTACTGAGCTTCTGTCTAAAGTAGCAGTGCCGTCTGTAGGGGATAAAGCGATACCTGCAAATTATCACACCCCTCCATATCTTACAGCTAAGCCGGATATTTTTTATCACAGACTGTCACCGAAGGATAAATTCCTAATTATAGCTTCGGATGGCTTATGGGACATGTTAACTCCACTGCAGGCTGTTAAATTAGTCGGTGAACATATGAAAGGAAAAGTATTTTACAATCCGCTAAAATTGCCCAAGAAGAATATACAGCTAGGAGATATTAACGAACTACTTCTTCATAGGAAAGAGAGTTTGAAGAGTAAGCCGAAGGATAGAAATGCAGCTACACATTTAATAAGGCATGCAATCGGTGGGACCGAGTATGGCATAGATCATTCTAGACTTGCCCATCTTCTCAGCTTGACACCTGATGTCAGTCGAATGTTTAGGGATGACATTACGGTCACTATTGCATATTTTGATTCAGAATTTCTTAGACAGTGTCCAGCTTAAGAAACAAAGACTAGAAAACATTGTGCCTTGTATTTATTTTTGATACTGCAATAACTGAGGAAACATTTATAAACATAAGCTAGAGGTTGATGTAAAAGTAAATTAATAATGTATATAATACATTCGGTTATTAATAATTATGTGTGAATGTAAAAATAATTTGTGAAGTCAATTTATTAAGTAGACTTGAGTAGCTGTTGCTATCTAAATATATGATTAAATATTAGTGATCGGCAACCATCAATATTGTGTACGAAATTTTATCTATGTAAAAGGTTCAAGATGTAAAAACCAATATAAATATTAGGATTTGATTATAAAGAAATCGGCTCAATTAAGAATCGAATGTTGATAATTGATTTAAATGTCTAATTAGATGTAAATCGTCCATTTTATTGTTTTTTTTTTGTTTAATATTTAAATAGGTTAAGTTTTGATGAGAATTATTTCTGGTATATTTTTATGTTGATTTAATTACATTACAAAATATTGTGTTCAGTTTTTAACCATTAACATTTATTGTAAATTGTTATTATTTAAATTATATTTTTTAATCATACATTTTATGTTATTTGCTTTTGTATTCATATGAATTTTAGTATATAAAGCATATAATATATGTTTGGGTGCAGAATTCTTGACAGTACAATAAAATGAATTTTTAACACATTACTATATTAGTATTTATATTTATAAATTGTGAGCAATAGTATGCTGAAAATTTACAATTGAAACAATAATTAAAGCAATATAACTACCTCATTTACGTCTCTTTATTTAAATAATACTAATCTCGTAGTTTTTGTACTGTTTTGTACATTTTTATACTGAACTATTTCAAGCTTCTACGTTCTTTGGTTTAGGCTGTGCCTTAATATGATGGTCTGGTCAATTTGAACATGAAAATCTAATGTTTGTACCGTTATATGTCAGAAACGATGACTATCAACTGAAAAAGAAAACATATCTTACTAATATTATAAACTAGCTATTGCCCGCGACTTCATCCGCGCGGAATTTAAAATAAGGAAACGGGATAAAAAGTATCCTATGTCCGTATCCTGGTTCTCAACTACATACCCATG
>JAOPJD010000025.1:2556875-2598631 GCA_026167825.1 Papilio polyxenes | reverse complement strand
AAATCGATTCAGCCGTTCTTGAGTTATAAATAGTGTAACTAACACGACTTTCTTTTATATATATAGATATAGATAGAGAGTTTTATATAGGTATAAAATATATAAACTGACACCCGTAAGTAAAAAGTTCTAATTTGAGTGTTGGACAAATTATTGGGAATTGGTAATAGACATTTTAGTTATATCTACCATCCCTTCCCTATCCTATATATGAAAACATTTATACGTAAATAATTTGTCTGATTGAATTATTGTTTTTATTATGTAGTATTCTGTATTGAACATATTTTGCAACTGTTATATACGAAATATAAGACAACTGCGGTGGCCGTGTCTATTTCTTGCTGGATTTGTATTGCATTATACCGTGATGTATGTAGTTGCCGCTCTGTTTAGCGCAACTTTACTGATGTTCTACATTTACTTTTTATTTATATATTAATAATATAAATGCAAATGTTTGAATATTTGGATGGATGTTTATAATTACGTATCATTAGAACAGCTCAACGGACGTAGGTAACCTTTGGCATAGATATAGAACATAATTTAAAAGCACGGTTACTACTTAAGGGTTTTTTTTATTCCGCGCGGACAGAGTCGCGCGCGACAGCTAGTATTCAGATATTTCTACAAAAAGCGACGCAAGATGATATTACACCGTTAATACAAAACTGTAACATCGCATTGGCGTAATCGTAATAAATACAACATAAATTAATCTTTTATCCCTCACTTAAGCTATAAAATGTTACAAAATAAACAACGATTCGATAACCTCCTTTTTTGAAGTTGGCTAATTACCGAGTTATTCACGTATATACATATGATAAAGCTTAAATATTTCGCTAGCTTACTCCACAATAAAAATAACGTATTTAAGTTAGCGGAGTACTTCATGTACTTTATGTATAAATGTAATGGCTTAACAGAGTCATGTACCTACATAGAAACTTAATTATCGGATATACATAACACACTACTATTTTTTTTTATTTCTGCTATGAAATACTTGTGTTACGGAAGGTTTCTACTGTCGAAAAATTTATATAAAAATTTTTCCTATCCCCTTTCATTATCTATGACAAATCAGAGAGACAACAACAGAAACAAGTGTCACGGCAATGGAATTCTACGGTTAAGTTGTAAAAAATTATGAACAAAGCAAATAATTAAAGCATTAGTAGTTGTCTATAAAAATTGCGTGTGCGCAGCAAAGAGATATAAAGCTATATCTAAGTGATCGTAAAATTTGTTGCTTTTAAAGAGATGACGTAAGTGAAAGGTGAGCCGTCATAACGAAGTGGTGCATACGGTCGCTGCAACGTTCCTCCACGTTTTAAGGTCTGATTCACAGTGAAAGTGCGCCTCCGAGAGCGTATGTGACAATCGAGACCTAAGGTATTGTAGTGCGTATATAAAATACTACCATTGAACCTTTGGTTAAGGAGAAAGTTAACACAAAACACTTATTTGCCTTTAGTTCTATATCAGTTTCTTTGTTATAACAACCCTTAGTTCTGTCTAATTTCCACTATCTCATTTTCTCTAAAGAAACAGACAACAACATGTTTCGATACAAGTAGAATAGCAGTTGAATTTCACGGTTAGCAGCAAATGTGACATGACACGGAATCTCGTGACAAAATACAACTTTTCAACACCGATTCTTGTAAGATCCGCTTGTTTCGCTGATTAAAACGTTGCTCATATCTTTTAATTTACTTTACTGTGACCTACCTTCGTTTAACTTGCAAGAAAATGTTTTGATTTGTAGACGTTTGTTGCATGGCAACCGAGTAATACAACACTTGTAGGCAACCATGGATTACTGAGGGCAATGTTATCCCTCAGTATTATTTCAAAGTGTATATTAAGATTATTTTTAATGTAAGTTCACAAACGTTTCGCTAAATTGTTTTTCTTGCTTGTCCGAAAATTTCAAATTTATTAAAACTTGTATACGAACATATTTATCTCTTTTATTTCAAAGACAACGAAAGTTATGGCATTAAGTGGAGACAACACTTTTTAGATAAATTTTAAGGTTGCTTTCATACCAGTGAGCTAAACTAACTTTTGTCTCTTAGGCTCTTAGAATTTTAACTTTTAGCCGCAGACAACCCTAATCCTGGACACATTTTTCTTTCACTTTTATTGAACTAATTGCAATAAAAACCTTTCTGTCCTTAAAACAATTGACGATTTTTAAAGCATTTCCTATATATATTTTAACTATAAACTTTATACGTCTGTGGTTGAACTTTTGTTGTGGAAGGGTCTTAATATGTTCGATTTCACGTAGCATGCCAATACGCCGAGTTATGGTTCTGTAAGAGGCAATGATAGCTGTTTATCGGATAAAAGTGTGCAAATATGACAACATTATGTAACACTTATGACTTTAACCGTGCGCTTACACTGCCGAAAAATTTATAAAAAAACATATTCTTGTCTCTGTTTTCTTAAATAAGAATGAGCGGGCTAACAACATGCGAACTGTGAAAACTTATTTTAGTATATTTTATATGAAAAGTACTTTTGATAAGGTGATTTCGTCAATGTGTCGAAAACTATCAATATTGTAAGAAAAAATATTTTTTTTATTAAACCAACGCTAAACTTTGACTTGCTGAGATAAATGGGCGAATTTAATATGGCATAGTACTACTTATTTATACCAGACCCTGTTCATGTTCTATTCTTCACCGTACCTATAAGTTTTTTTTATAAAACATTCAAAAGATATAGATAGGTATTCAGTTAAAGAACGAATCTATATAGATTATAGATTCAAGTCTCCTTCATATAATTAAATAGGAAATGTCTCAGTCTGTGTTCCGAGTATCGAAATTTGTTTTCAGTTGAGTTAGCTTATTGTTTCTTTGAACTTCAGATGTTAAAAAAAACAGTGTGTTGACTCGAAATAGATTCTATTACTATTGTATATAACCCTGGAGTAAAAAATTATGCATATTTTGCCTACCAATGCCCTTTTTGCTATGACTAATAATAGCGTTAAGGGCTTTACGAATTTAAAATAATGAGTTATGATTCCATTTGTATTTCGCTCTGTATTATTGCGGTACGCTCTAAATTAGATTCTTGTATCACAGAGTTTTAATTAGTTTTCGCAATATCACCACTAGAGCATATTTTGCGTTATTTTTTAAAATTAATTAGTAGTTTTCTCTCACTATTCTAGTCTAGTTTGTGCCGTAGAAGAATAAAGTTAGTAAACAAAATGATTAATATCCAAGACGTTCCAACAATATTAATTGCACGCTGAGTAGATTACACAAGCTGCCAACTTGTTTGTTTTCATTTAATTACGGATAAAAGTCAGTATGAAATTGTCAGCTCACGTAAAATTATACACATAAATATATTACAAATAAAATTACGTAAAAACATGAGCAAAATGATTAAATAAAAGTTTGTAAAAAAACAGGGAAATAAACCCAAAATATGTAAAAGAACACGGATAGTATTGTCTTATTTATCTGGCTTCGATTTTTATTATTAAATTATTGTATATTACAGTCCCCTAATGTTTGAAATTAAACCGTTACGTTATTGACAACGCTACATATGGAGGTGTTTTAATTTTTTACCCACGAAATGTGCAATAAATTAATGTTTTATTGTTGTGAAATTCATTTTTCTTCAGTATAAAAGGAAAATAAGTATTCTTTAATGCAATGTAGCATTGCCGTTACGAGAGACGTCAATGGGTTGGCACACATAGGCAGGAGAACGTTACAAGCCACCTTGGACCATTAATCACATACCGTGAAATAACCTTCGGTCCGTTAATAACTTTAATAACTACGTTCTGTCTTGAGAAGATAAACGAAAGAGAAATATAACGCCTATAAAATCTTTAAAAGATATCTATTTCAAGTTTTCTGTTCATCAAAGTCATCCACCACGGCGATGGAGTTGCAAGTTTCAGCTATTATTGTAATACAATATTGTAGACCCTGAAATACCTTACAGAAACGTTACAATCTGATAGTTTATAAATAATGAAGATTTCCATTGAAGTTTTGTTTATTTAATTGGTTATCGGATGACAAAGAGATATCTAGTTATTTATTTAACCTTTATTGTTACTTTTCTCTAATGAACCTTAAAGTCTTCAAGTTTATATCATTAAACGTAGTACGTGAAAGGACAAACATTAATTCCCTTACGATGTTTCCATGTTTTCTATATAATGCGAAATGTTTTTTTAAGAAAGAGTTTATTAAGGTTTGCTTTATGCTGATTTTCCATAAGTCTAATATAATGCCAACACTGAATTATCATTTCGTAACTGGACAAATGGTCAGTTTACTATAGACCATTTATCATCTACATGACCAAGACTAATCTGAGCTATTGTTATCATTGTTATTACAGCAATTTATCAAGCTCACTACCAATTGTCTAAATTGAAGTAATTTCTAGTAAACAATCTTAACATGATTTTCGCTTTGTCAATTTCTTTTAAGCAATTTCCATTGATTTTATTTATTTATTTGACGGAAGGCGGAGGGTCCGCATTCTGTGTAAGGCATTGGGGCAAGGCCTATCAAGTTATTTTTTAAAATTCCGCGCGAACGGAGCCGCGGTCAATAGCTAGTGTGTGATTATCACATGACATGACATTAATCATGTACATGAAAATGTAATGCAAATATTTGTTACTATAAATTACTTGTGTTTGTCAAATGGATAAGCTGAGTTGTAGAGTTCAAGATTTTCTTTCTTGTTTTTTTTTTTCCTCAATTCTTACGTTTTTGTCTATGAAATTGCTTTTGCATTGCCAAGTGTGTCAGTTAAAGTCTTGGTTCTATTCCAAAATGATATATTCCTTGATTTGTACACTGTTTGCACGCTCCTGTATTGCATAATCATACTGGAACAATACAATGACGCGGACCTTCGGGGACGGAATAATTGTCGCAACGAATTATGTACGTGGACCCTCGCGTTAAATAAATTATTCAAGACCCTTCAATGTTGACTTTTGTAAGCTTTCTCCTCAATTTGGTCTGTGTCGAGATGATGTCTCTGATGGTTATTTATACACAAGATAGTGTTATGCACACGCGGCAAGCTCTATCTCTAGATATCTAATAATATTTTTTCTTAAGATTGTGTAAGCCGTTCTGGAGATAAATACAAACACACATTTTTTCTAAACACATACATCTAAACACTAGCATTAACAATATTAGTATGATTAGTATCATTAGAGTAGAGGAGAAGAGTGTTGGAGAGAGTTCAATAAAAAATGTAAACGTATAATTATGTTTAAATTTTGATCCATTTTATTTTATTCCATATCGCGAATTGGGAAAATAAAAGCAGAAGTTTTGAGGAGGTTGGAAAAAGTTACATAAAATAATTAGTTTCGAGACCACTCCATTTATTTCATCCACCGCATTGCGTAAAAACATTTGTATCGCTAAGAAAGGTGATAGCTGTTGTGTATTGCCTTATTTGATGTAACATTTGACTCACGTTACTACTAGTATATGCGTGAAGTCGTAGTCGAAACTGTCAATAGGGTTAGTGCGGTCACTTTGGAAGAGAGCGAAAGTGGATTAACCACATGCCGGTTATTTTAATAGCCACTGGACTGGCCAAACACACCGCTCACTCAGATCTAGGTGATATAGCTAGTTATGGTTTTTGATACAATCTATTGTCTTTTGTTTGGCAAGATGGCTTCGCCTAGATGAGAAATTTCTTACATAATAATTTGTAGGTAGATTTCATTGTTAATAATTATTTTTTGTCAAAATTGTTTCACTTGTTTAGGATACAGGATGTTACAATGGAATAGACATTCAGTACCAAGTACATACGAATAAAATGAAGTTGTAAGTAAAATGAAATTAACAAAGTTTCCCCAGGGATCGGAATCGGATTTTTTGTTGCTTTCGTTCAATGAATTTACACAACCTTTGCTAAAACGTCGATTTGTCCATGGATCGTCTGCCCAGGCTGTGTTATCTAACAGTGGCCACAATTTTTCTAAAATTATTTTAAATATTACCCTAATCAAATGCATTACAAAAAACGTTACCGTTCTTTTATCACGTTTTTAATTATTTAGGACTTCATAGTTAGTTTTTATTAGCTGCAATGGACTCGTAATAAGGTCGGGTTAAAGTCAAAGTACTTCTATGGCGTGAAAGCTTCAATGTAGAGTAATAAACTATTTTAGAACACATTTGGATACCTGAAATAAAATTATCAGACAGATAACAACCAACAGCTTCGCCGACCGACGTGTTTTACAGTTCGGTAGTGTTTGAGTTTATTCGGAACAGAAAAAAAATTGAATAGACCCACTGTAAATGATACTGTCAGGAAAATATAAATATCAAGTTCATTGTCAGCAATTGGATATTTCTGACAAATAAACTATATAAAGGATATGGTATCACATTCACATCATATCTTTATTGATTTATTAATAAAACATTTACGTTGAGTAGATTCAGCGTACGGCCTCGTTCTACCATATTTCATATCCCACCCTGTCAGATGATTTATCCTCACTTTTGTCTTGTTTTTCTTGATAAGTTTTTTCGTTACGTAAGCTAAGATCACTAATCAAAATTACTATATCATTTCGAAAGTAACATAATTTCTTAAGTTAACATTTTTATTAATTGTCTTTTATTATTATTTTTGTCTTACTTAAGGTTACTAGTATTATAAATGTGAAAGTTTATATAGATAAATGAATGGATGATGTTTTTTTGAAGGTATCTCCAGAACGGCTGCATGGATCTCGCTGAAATTTTGCATAGATGTAGAAAATAATAATTAAATAATAGGTACTAATTCAGATTTTTTTATTCCACGCGGACGGAGTCACGGATGATAGTTTGTACTTACAATAAAAGAATTTCACGTAATAATTACCAATATGCCTATGGAACAGTGATAATTAACAAATTAAAAACTTTAGCAACGATACAAAAGTAGTATTAGATATGTCAAGATTAATAATCTATACAAACTACAAACGTAGTTTTTTAGTTATGAAACGATAAAGTTTATTAACTGTTAGTAAATGAATTTAGTCATCTTCTAATAACAAGTCACAATGTAACCATAATTAATTAAATCAAGTAACGTAAGTCATAAAATCAACTGCAATTACGTTTTAGAGTTACTATTTTTACTAAATTGCCTTTACCATAATACAAATAACCAGCTATTGCCTCGAATTTGTTCATAATAATTTTTATAATATTGACCATGGTATAAAAGAAATTATGCGAATAATGAATAGTGTAAAGCCATTTTTAATGAATGAATTGTTTTACTACAATTTTGTACTCAGATTTACCTCGATGATTGTGTTTTGTTTTAGTTTAGCAAAGCAAATATTGTATATCTTAGACACGGACAGTTAACAGCGGCATCTTTAAGCAGTAGCATCTTTAGAAGCATCTATTAGCATTTTTCAGAGTCGACTTACACTCACAGTTTTAAGCAGTCTGTGTACGTTGGCATTAAATCTTTATATCAGGTAATTGGTGCTTTGAGCTGTGTCTTGTCGTAAGACATAAACGAAGAGGTGGATTTCTAAGTATTATTACCTAATCGAAAAACTAAAATAACATGCAGATCACGGCCGCGACGCGTTACTCGGGTGACGTTGTCACTCGCATGGTTATGTTATCGAGATATAGTCCGAAAACCTAATGTGACCCGGTGGGCATAAGTTAAACTAAATTACAATACCTAATTAGCGACCCCTATCAATGTCAAAAAGTACCGCAAAAGTATTTGCCAACCTGTGGCGGTCTTGTAATCTTGTCTTGTGTATTAATTTATATGCCAAAGTAGATTTTAAATATTTTCTGATAAAACCCACAGCAATTAGAGACCTCTCACTGGGGCAGACAAATTTGTCGCACTATGTTATGTTAATTTTATAAAAACTGCGTTAAAACATCGGTCTGTGGGCGAGACGAGAATTAGGACGTGTAAGTGATCACTATTGTGATATCGGTGCCACCCGATGCGTTTACCTCCTTTGTACCTTTACGGTCGAAATCTATATTAGATTTTGAAACATTTTGTGCTTATTTGTAGTGTTTTAAATTTAATGCGATCGAAAAACATAATCTTTTGTTTAGAGGGTGATTAAAAACAATTGTGTATTTAATCCTACCTTCATTGAAACTTTTTTGTTTGGGAAAAGCAAATGTAGTATTTTTTGGCGCTAATTTTTTACCACATTTTTTTTTTATAAATCAAACCTAGTACGAGTAGTATCTGTAAGTGCCTGCTCAAAAAGCTTAGGTAATATATGTATGTAAATATGTCGTTTAAAAAAATACCTACTTTTTTATTACTTTAACTTGATTTAAAACCTTAACATACTTTTCGGTTATACAATTTTATATATTATGGTTTACAGCTTCGAGTATATTTTATACTTGACTTGATTTTTATCATGCCCGACCCTTTTCGTTTTTTTCTTTGATGTTTCGCTTTTGAACGAATGTTGCCTCATTTTAATTTTTTTTACCACAAAACGTTTTTTTATTATGAGTAACCTCTGTTTACAATACTTATTTTGGACGTCTTATTTACCAAAATTCTGTAATCTTAATTATAAAGTCCAAATACCAAATTAGTAAGTTTGAATGTTTTTAAAGTAAATAATAATATGACATTTGTGGTTTATCGTTTCATGATAATTTAATACATAAATGGGTCAATTTGTAATTACGTTAATTAAGTATTCGTTCTTGAATCGATCATAATTAGATTAAAAAGGAAATGGAGTTAAATCTCATCTCATCTCACGTTATTTTAAGAATGTTATTTAATATGTCGTAAGACATAAAGTTGTTAAAGAATATGTAGTAATTCAGGATGTTAATAAAAATACAGATTTTGGAAACGCATTATAACTTATGACGTCTCGTATGACATCATTCGACACGGAACGATCAATTAGTGAGCGCATTAAGACCCAAATTATAGTGTTATTTCATATTTGTTGGTCAGTAGAGAATGTATTAGAAAGGTCGCTCCAAGGTACGGGCGGTGCGCACCGATTCTAGTTGCGCAATCGCAGGGTTGCCAGCTGAGGTCATCAGAATTATCGAAAACCTGCATTCTGCACTTGCAACATATTACAATGATATAGTTTCACAGATCCGTAATGTTTAATAGCTGTGTCAAAACTAGGTCAATATACGTTTTAAAATTTATTGTATAATAAAATAGCATTTATTACTATATTATAAATGACATTTTTGATTCTGTATCATTTAAATTTTTCTATATGTCATTATATGTTATCATCATAATTGTCGTAGTGAGATCAACATATCTTGCCTTGCTATAAGATCTGTATTATAGATAGTAATTATTAAATATTTAACCTCATAAACATGGAATACTGATTTTTCGGACTGAAAAGAAACGAATAAAGGCTGAAAAGCTTAAATTTTTTGATTGTGATTTATAACTGTTGGTTTTTACAGCAATAGTTCAGGATTGAGAGTCAATTTGAACACTGTCCGGTATAAATATCGTGCAGGTAGGGATTTTCCATTTATTTTTAGACTTAGTGTCAAACTCAGAGACGATAAGTTATCTCCCTTAGTGTAAGAAATCATCACTGAGGGACTCCTTTACTAAACTATTAATGAATCTGACATCAGTAAGAGTTTAAAGTACAAAGTGCTCTTTAAAATTCTATTTAGAGCTGAATGAGATTTTATGCAGAGAAAAAATTCAATTAAAGTCACTACATCCCATGCAAATTTTAATAACTCAGTAAAACGTGAATTAAGCCCAAATAAAAAGTGTTCTCCGTAGTTTTATTACCAAAAAGGTTTCTTTTCTTACTTAGTAATTGAAGGTCTTTACAACGCTATATATTAAATCAGAGTGCGGCTAAAATTGATAAAATATAAAATATTAAAAAATGATAAAAGATCTGGATTTTAACCCAACTAAAGATATGGATATATCTAGAACAGTAAAAAATTTACATAATAAAAATATACTCAATTAATTTCAAGCAGCAGTGAATTGCTTCTTCGCCTTTACTTTAATTTACATTTCATAGCTCGAGGGAATACCATCTGGTCGGTGAACAAAATATTGACCTCCATACAAAGATGAGCCTCTAAGGCGGTTACAAAATTGTATGAACAAATTATATTGATTGAGTTACTTGGGTCAAATACATCTCAAGGTACTGATTGTCGCAAGCTATGTATAAGCGTTTAATCTTCATTTAATCTTGAGTGTTTTGAAACCATTTGATTCAAGTCCATCTGCCTGCAGTTTATTAAAGTAGGTCGGGTCGTTTGATGGAAAATGATAAAATACTATCGTATTTTGTTGATATTTCAACAACTCTACTAACCTATTTTTCAACTTAATTACTAATGCAATAGTATAACTTATATATTTAATTAAGGAAATAAATTTACGAACGTAAAATTACGAACTGTTGGTGTTAAAAGAAAAATGATGACATGTTAACAAAATCATATAAAGCACTAGCTGTCGCCCGCGACTCCGTCCACGAAGCATTAAAAAACATAATAAATAGCCTATGTGTTCTTCCACACTAGGTTCTACATCTGTGCCAAATTTTATCAAGATCCGTTGAACCGTTGTGGAGATACCTTCAAAAATCCATCCACCCATCTAAATGTGGTAATAAATAAAGTGGTTTTTCTTTTCTTTTTTAGTTTTCTTTCTCTCCCACAATTTAATATTTTTTATGATGCATACACGTGTAGTAAATAAGAAACAACGTCTACATCATAAAGGAAAGGTCTCCTTCAGGGATCTGAGTTTATGACGCATGGACATACATTGGTGTCCTCGCCGCAAAGTATTATAACCACGTTTCATGTTATCCATACCTAATATATATTTTGGTTCGTATTTTTCCCCGGAGTGTCAAAAGAACGTACTGTCAATCGGGCGTATTGATTTTTTTTTAATCAATACTCCCGATTGACTTGTATACGACCAAATGTTCAGATTTATAATATTTAAATTTTCATATTTATCAATATATATAAAAGAAAGTCGTGTTAGTTACACTATTTATAACTCAAGAACGGCTGAATCGATTTGACTGAAAATTGGTGGGGAAGTAGCTTAAAACTAGGAAACGGACATAGGATAATTTTTACTCCGTTTTCTATTTTTTATTCCGCGCGGACGGAGTCGCGGGTAAAAGCTAGTGTTTAAATATTTAAGACGTTTCCATGACTACATTACTAATAAACCTAAGTTTGACCTAATCTCATTTTATTACAACGTTTCATCCGCTTCGTCAATAAGGATCTGCGATTCCTCTGGTATTGCATATGTTCATGGCCGTCGATGAACTCCTTGGTGTTCTCGCTGCTCGCTTGCCCCCTTTTCTAATAAAAAAAGGAAAAGTGAAATAGAAAAATCGAGTTCACGTGGTAATATTTTGTCCGCAAGGGAAATAAAAGTGTAAAATAATATCGAAACGAAAACTTGAAAACGAACTTCGAGTAAAATAGCTACATTTGGAACGATGCCACAACCGTGTTACTGTTGCAAACAGAAATTTAATTACATTAACAAATCTAAAGTCGGTCTACATTTATGGAAATTCTGTTAATGATATCGGTTTTGATACGCAGTCTCCGCTTTGTCAATGCGAATGAAAGGGATGGCGATATGTACCAGTAAATTCTACGGTAAATGTTTTAAACAAATAAATAACAACGCACCAGAGACAAAGTCTTTAGATGGCAGAATAACTGACTCGGTGTTTTGCCAAAACCAGAAACACTATATGTATGAAGTATTTGGCACTGCAATCGTAGCTAGCTTGGCACTGCAGACTGTGACATATTTCTAGTTTGAAAGATAAGTATATGCGGTGAATATCTGAACACTGCTTATAAATCAATAAGGACGATAAATGTATTGTAGTTAAAATTTAAAAAAATATTTAAATGATATGCAATTCTTTATATATCTACTTAAATTAAAACATCAGTGGAAATTAATATTAATTTTTAAGACAATTTGATTGACGACATTCTCTTCTAGTATTACATAAGATTATGTAAATTTAAGAAATTCAAATTTTCATTTTAGTATGATTCAATTTGAAAGAACATATAAGAAAATGTAGTATTGAATAGGTCCTAGATTGAGTTATCATCTGTCTTTCAATATAAGTAAGTTTAATTACATTTAAAAGTAAATAATGAGTTGTCATGCACTTTCAATAATATTTCCATTGTCAATAAGACTGAACTAAACTAAGATGTTGAAGGAGTTGTAGTCATCGAGTTAACGAAGAAAGTTTCAAACATAGCTGGGTGTTGCAAGTGAAGTGCGCAATCGAATTGTCTGTCTTTGTTTGTTGTGGATCCCGGTTTGAACATCGCTCTGTTTACGGGTCCCGAGGGAGGCTAAACGTTATAACAAGTTTACCAACCATTATGGTAATAGACATCAAATAGATTACTTGTACAGTATAGGATAGACTATAAACGAATTTTACATAAACACTAACACGATATGTAACAAAAAAACGAGTAACTACTATGTAAAATCAAATTGTAAAAAAAAATATTTTTGAATAAAATATAATTTTTGACCTATTGAATTTTGACCTATTTTGTTAACTCCAGAAGGCGGCGATTGCCACATGTTGGAAAGAGTGTGCCGATAAAGCTAATAAACTTTTTAAAAATGGACAACAGTTCTGTACAGAACTATAATAAAAGAATTATTTAAAAAAAGTAAATAACCATTTGCGTCGTTATTTTTTCGAAATTACGACTTTAGGACGAACATATACGGAATGTTTGAAGTAATCCGTGTATACCGGCCCTTACTTGTTTATTCATGAAGTAATCATTATTACAAAAAAAACCCACTCATAATGCATCAATAGCAATATAAAATCGCTTTTACGTGTTTATTAAGAACCGTTTGTGTTTACACGTTGGACAATTGCGCAAATACGACAAAAGGTTCAGCCAGCGTAGTTGCGTACAGATATATTATATTGTGGTGCGATTTACTATCGTGTTGTATCTAAAAATAAAATCAATGGTCGCGGATGCAAACAATGAGGGGTGTACATTGTACATTGTACACCCCTCATTGTACACTGTACATAGCCTAAATATTAACGTTCCCACAAAAGTATTAGCACGTTCAGACTATTGTTCCACGGTGAAGCACTATTTAATATTTGCTTATTTTATCGAGTGTACGAGTTTTGAATAATACAATACAATATACCATACAATAAGAAAATATATTTATGTAAATTTATAATTTTGTCATTAATTAATGATGTGAATAATCTTAGAAACTGGTATAATAATGATTATACATTCCTTTAAAAAAACTAGTGGTTTTCTATTTTAATGATTATAGGGAAAGTCATGACAATTTATATATTTTATATAAACTATATAAATATTTTAAAATAATTTTAAGATTAAAGTTTTTAAATTTATATGTTTAAGGGATAATTAAAGCTTACCGTGACTTTTATTCGGATTTTTTTAATTTGGAAAATATACTGGACATTTTTATCCCAATAGATCATGTTACATCCTACTTAATTGAAAAAAAAAAAAATTGTATTCGAATTGCAAAATTATTATCCGCAGTAACAGACATCATCTTGTTACGAATTTCTCATTAGTCTACCCAATTAAACTCATGTATTCAGTTTAATTTGGCATTCCTTTACGCAATTAAACCCGAAGAGAAATGTAGGTGTACCCGCGCACCTTGATTATTGAGAAATATTCGCAGTAAATTTTGAAATTATTGTTTCCTCTTGTAACCTCGATGTGGAATTTGTAAGATTTTATTTTGTTCAGTTTTAGATATATTTATTGTGGAAATACAAGAAGTAATAATAATAAAAAGATTTGAATAAAGTGAAAATTAACATCTGCCGAAAGATTTTCTAGTATTTAGAGTACTGTTTGTTCCGTCGTTGATTTGATTCCGAATATTAACCAAACTATTATGTCTTTTATTAACTTGTCTTCGACATTTTTGACTGAATAGCCAGTACGAATGTACTGATTAAAATGATATGATTAAACCGTGCAATGTATAATTGTTAATTCTATTTACTCCAATTGCATTATAAGACGTGAAAGTTTAAAAAATAATATTTGTCTGAGGCTTGTTTAAGTTTCTTTTAATAAGTAATGTTACAATTATATAATAATGGTTTAAATCAGCGTATGAAAATCGAACGAGAATAACAAGTTCCTGCCAAACCGGAATATAGTAAACCTCGCCCCAAATTATAGTTTCTTTTAGAGACAATCGCAGACAGTGAAGAGTAACGTAGAGTGTGATCCGCCTTTCTAAATTGCTAAAAGATTTTATATAGAAATAGAATTAAAATGATAACAAAATTATCGAGCACACATCTCTAATTCGAACGTAACTAACGCGGATAGTTTTTATTTTTTACTGAGATATAATTCTTAGATTGGCTTTAAGAAAAATAAAAAATATTTTGTCCGTTATATGCAGCATAATCACCAATTATTGCTTTTAATACTAGCTTCAGTATTATTTTTTATATATTCCTCCCAGGCAGGGTTGGTGGCTGTAAAAAAATATGCTAAAACATTAAGGTTTATAAAAACTTTTCCGCCGACCGAACATGAGTGGTATGGTACCAGGGAGATGGGACGATGATGGGTATTATTTCTACCATAAAAATATTTTTATTCTTTCACTATTCTTTTAAACCATTGTTTTTCCCTTAAGTGTTAACTTAAATAACATTTTTAAGGTTTGAATTTTTAATGAAGAAATGTAAGCCGTGTCTCACTCAGTCTCGGTGACGAACTTTACAGCTTTAATAATTTATTCACGATTTAAGGTTGATTTGAAATGTTTGTAAAATAAAAGTTTGCGGATTATAAATTCTGTGGAAAAGACTTCAGACAGTGACGTCAGTTTGAATATTATATTTTTGTAAAAATACCAGTGGTACAAGTTTTTATTTTAATTTGTTAATTTTAAATAATTGAATGTTGTAACTGTGATGGAAAAATTTGTACAAATTTCAATTTCTATTATACTTTATTTGGATCGTGATAGGTTATCCTTTCGTAAGATTTTGCTTCTGCCAATATTACATTTTCATTCATAGTTGCTAAACTAGATATCGCCTACGACTCCGACCTCGCAGAAAAAAACACCTTTATGAGTAGCCTATGTGTTCTTCCAGACTATGTTCTGTATGTATGCCAAATTTCATCTAGTTCTTTAAGCCGTTCTAGAGCTACCTTCAAACAAACATCCATCCATCCATCCATCCATTTATCCATGCATCTAAACATTCGCATTTATAATCTTAGTAAGATAAATAGCAATTACACGTTACCAAGACGATAAATCGATATGTGTTAAATTGTTACAACCTTTGACTTATTGAAAGGAAATCAATGTCGTTACCATCTTGACCTTAGTGTGTGAGTTGTGACTATTTATCATTTGGCCGTGGTGAAAAGAAGCCACTGATGCGACGTATTCACTCTAGGGCTGCCAAATATTAGTTAACGTTAACACGAGTATTGGCGATGAAAACACTACTTGTCATTTCTTGAATACTTAGCGAGTGATGTAAAAAAAGCTCGCTCTTAACCTTTGGGCAAGGAAAATCCGTTATAGATTTTGTACCATATATTCTGATCTGAAGACTCAATGTCAACCATGTGCACTTTAGAACCTGGAATCTTCGAGTTAACCCGAAGAGTAGACAGCCCCATTCGTCCTCTTTTGGTCATTCATTTGACTGAATGTAAAAGATCGAAGAACAAATTTGTTCGACTATTTCTCAACTATTTAAACATTTTAATATAATATGTATGTATTATATAGATAACTTTGAGATCTTCGTTAATATTTTTGATCGTTCAAGACATAAATATAAGTATGTGATAATGCATTTTAACAAGTGTATCAAGAATTTATGTAAAAGAATTTCTCAAGTTAGTTGTTCAGTTCCTTTTTATTATAGATCACGTCCAAGATGCCGTCATCAAAAATACAAAACATTGAAAAATTGCGGCCGCCATTGAAAAATGCGAATAGATTGTCTTGGATACTTTGTTTGGCATCTGAAGCCGCTACGCTAAATTTGTTCGGACCCAAACCGTTTGCAACATGAATGAATGAGTTGATGTATCCCGTAAATCGTGCACACCGCACGTAAAAATTTGCCTCATCAATTTGCAAAAAAGTCTACAAATTACATATTGAAGTAATTCATTGACAAAGTGTCATTAGTTACCGCTAGTCTTATTTGCTTCGTAGAAAATGTCAGCCGATGAAGCCATCACAAAGCGTTGAAATTAAATTAATACGTTATGACGTTTCACTTTGTGTATAGTTTCTTTTCAAGTACAATCTTCTGAAAAGAGACTATTTGCCGGGCAAATTATAAACGGGCGGCGTACACAATTTGCTGGTGTCATAGCTGTCTCGAGGTATTCGAGTATCTCTTTGAAAATTGTTCGCCGAAGAAAAATATGTATAAAGTATAAATGCCGGCTTTGTTAAATGATATTTAATTTCTAAATTGTTTCGGCGTTTTTGTCTTAGGAATTTTTATGAAGCGTAAGGGTTGTCTTTCGTAAGAATTCCAATTTGTAACATGATAACAGTTTAAAAATATTTTGGAAGCAAATATGATTAAGTTACAATTCAATATTTTAAATAAACCGATTTTTTTTAGAGTTTTATCGTTTAAAATTTGATAGAGAATTTATTACAAATGTGATTTGTGAAATACTGTGGTCTGAGAATGCACTATCTAATCTTGTTAGATGTATAACAGAGAGAGGATCCGGAGATGGAGCTGACGACGCACATGTGGTCACAGATGCGATGCAACAGCGAAAGGTTTTAGACTATACTTGTCTGATATAATCCGCATTCACTCCACGAAGGACGATACCATTATTACTACAATATACAGATATTTTTTCCAAAAAAAAAAAAAACAAATACATCATACAGTAGATAAAATATGAATTAATAAACACTCTTTGGTTCTTGATTTATATTTAAATTGGGATGAGCAATTAGAATTTAATGTCTAACTGCCATACTCAGAGTCATTAATTAATCGCTAATGGATACTCTTAGAATAGGTTTATTCTATTAATGTAACCTAAAAGTACTTAAAAAGAAACATAGTTATTTGAAAGATTGAGATTTCCGAATGAATGATTGGGAAAAAAGTGATTATAGTTTTTTTTTACATCTACTTCTTAATGTATGTTTAATGTTGGAGAAATCGTGACTGAAATATTACTTTGTTGACCCTCTAAGCTGACGCTAATAAAAGTATGCATTAGTTAACTTAACTTTGAGGTGAGCTGAAAGCGGATTCGTGTTAAACTGAAGTACCAACGCATTATTCATGTTAACTTTATTTGATGTGTATTTTTTTGGAAAAAGGGAAAATAAAGTATTTGTGAAAAGTATAGTCGTCGAAAATCAGATATATTTACAGTACAAATATTCTAGTATTTGTAAACGTGGAAGAAGAAACTAGAAGCAATGTTACATTCCGGGTTAAGTTTACCCATATGTTCAAAACTTTAAGGTGACATCAGCTAACAATAACTATTGTCACTTAGATCTCAACTTTTACGCATCGTCTAGAAACACAACTATTGTTATGTCACTGATATGTTTATATTATTTTCATTATGCAATTACCCTAATATCGTGATTTATTTAAATCGACGAGGTATAATCACTTGATAACTAACGTAAATAACCAACGAAAATTCTTGCATAATTTTAATAAATTCTCTACATATGACTGCGGTTATTTATTCATGGTTGGGTAATTAAAATAAAATGGCTAAACTGTACGAATTCTTTGAAATAAGCGTGAGTAGTAAATGCAGTTTGTATGGTCCTACTATTTATATGGGAAAAAAGATATTTATTCTAAACCCAAAAACAAAAT
The DNA here is from genome assembly GCA_026167825.1 of Papilio polyxenes. Lineage (NCBI taxonomy): Eukaryota > Metazoa > Arthropoda > Insecta > Lepidoptera > Papilionidae > Papilio > Papilio polyxenes. Next base: position 2,580,603 of record JAOPJD010000025.1, on the reverse strand, counting down.
GGGATATCGAAGGAACATGCAAGTAGTTACAGAAGTTCGTCTAAGGACGATTCTAACACCTTATATTTTAGCAGCATAAAGCCTTAGGTACTATTCTTTCTTATAACATCCATTTAAAGTTCCCACTCACTAAAGCGTAATCTCCAATGTTAATTTTTGTCATAATGGCTCTTTTTAAGCCACATATATCTTATATTTATACCTACTGCGTACTAAATACGTGACTTAATCTCGCACTATCTCTATCGCTGGGATTAACAAATATGTTTATGTTTCAACGCATTCATTCTATTGTTTCGCACAATCAACTATCACTAAATCAGAAACTTTATTACTGAAGTCAATTATAGCTTAAGAGTTGCATTAGGTTTTGCCATTTCAAGAAACTTTATCTGAAAGTGCTAATAAAGACGCTTCATAATTTAACGTCTAATAATTGCGAAAATATTTTACGTAAAAATACATTAGAAAATGTAGAATTCATAAATCCTTTTGCTTAGAGAAGGAAGGAGTCAGAAAAAAACTGTGTCTCAACAGAGCCCCAAGGTGCGTGCTGACTGCGGACGAAAATGAACTGAAAGATTATCGTAGCGTGTGAAGGCGAGGCGGTAAGGCGAGCGACTGCAGCTAAGGCGGCGTATCGAATGCGCTCCGAGCTCGCCACGGACCTCGTCGAAAAGAAAGGACCGTATATTTGTTAAATAATGACGATAGTTGCACGTTACCAAGTGAAATGTTCGTAGGGATGGAGTGTTCTGACGAGATGAGCACTTTGGTATTTAAGAGCGGGTCGGCATGGCGAATGTCATCAGTTACCACAAGCTCCCACTGTCAGTAACATCTCCAAAAAGTGAAGTTGTTCTAGTCAGTGCGACTGCAATTACTACAAGTAGGGTCCACACCTACATAAAAGAAGTACAACCCAAGCACAATATGCGCGCTTTTGTGGTGAGTTCAGCTTGCGCTTGATTTTTAAAACATCAATTTAACCCATTTTTTTTCTATTTGGCACAAGCGATTTATTCTGCACATGATATAAGTAAACGTTTCCAGGAATCACGGTGTAAAGTGAAGTGTTCAGTGATTTCTAAACGGACTGTCACATACTGTGCCAAATAGTGCGGGAAAATATTTCCTCCCTGTGATTTGTGATAAAAGTGTTCGTCGTTCCCCCTTTTATATCACAGGAATGAGTTCATTCTTTACGTTTCCTAATATAAACTTCTTGTCTTTCTTTTCCAATGTAATGTTTTTTTAGTTTTATTAAAAAATCGTTTTTGGTATTGATAAATATTAAATAACATAATAGTGAAAAAACGCTGTATTTTGGAGTTACATAAAACTTTTTCTAATACTTATGATAAATTTAACTCAAAAGTAAATAAAATAAAAGTCTAATTTGGAAATATTTCGTAGGTACTTTGTTAAAAATGAAATTTGTTTTTCTTTCTGAACGAACAGGAACTAGTTCATTATTCAGTTCGGGTACAATCTTCATTTTACTGAAACCATTTCATCACGATATAACTTCGAAATGTCAATGAAAGTAGCCTCCTTATCAGTATTCAGTGTAACAACATTCTACTGTGTTAATTCACAACTTACGTAATCCAGACCATTTCAAATTGGTAACTACCGCGTACGGGTTATCTAGCGTTACGTCACCAATATCTTTCCTAATCTCTTTACTGAATGAATCTGCAATCGTATTGTTAATACTTTTCCTGTATTCGATGTTACGATAGTGATTTAAATACATATGGGCGGAAAACAATGTTAAGACAAAAGCTAAGCGAATTGTTTCTAGAGTTAATTAGCTGCGCAGTGACATAAATTGGTATTACTTAGTATTTAGAATCATCGTTTTAAATTTGAACTATTTAATTTGATTTTTCGATTATCATGTAAAATTGAATTTTGTAAAAAATGTGTTAGGAAATTAACAAAAAAATATTCTTGTTGCAGGTACTCGCCTGTGTGGCGCTCGCCTACGGCCGCCCCGAGCCTCCAGTCGGTTACAGCTACTCCGCACCATCGAGATATTCTACTCCATCCGGTAGCTATGGAGCCCCATCTCTCGGAGGAATTAGAGGCATCTCAGCTGGAGGACACTCCGGTGCTCTTTCTGGTGGAATCTCCTTTGGTTCAGCTGGACTCTCCCTTGGCGGACACTCTGGTGGACTATCATCCAGTTTCTCTTCTGGTGGCATTTCCCTTGGCGGCGGCAGCATTGGTGGAGGACTGGCATTGAGCGGCGACTCTGGATTCAATGGCGGATATGCCGGTGGTTATTCTGGCGCACCTCTCGTGCAAAAGCACATTTACGTTCACGTCCCACCCCCAGAACCCGTAGAACAGAGAATTCCTCGCATCCCAGCTGTTGCTCCTCCTCAGAAGCACTACAAGATCATCTTCATCAAGGCTCCGACTCCCCCCACCCCAGTGGCGCCCATTATTCCCGTCCAGCCTCAAAATGAAGAAAAGACACTTGTCTACGTTTTGGTCAAGAAACCCGAAGAACAGCCCGACATCATCATCCCCACCCCGGCTCCTACTCAGCCCTCAAAACCAGAAGTTTACTTCATCAAATACCAAACCCAGAAGGAAGGTGGTGCTATTGGTGGTGGTGCTATCGGCGGTGGTGCTATCGGAGGTGGTGCTCTCGGAGGTGGTGCTCTCGGTGGCGGTGCTCTTGGAGGTGGTTCTATCGGCGGTGGTGATCTTAGCGCCATTTCTCTTGGTGGATCTGGAATCGGAGGAATCGGAGGTGGTGCTGGCATCGGTGGCGGATCCGGTCACGGTAATGACATCGGTGCTGACTTCGGCACGAGCGGTGTTGAGGACAGCGGCTCAGACGGTGGTCATGGTGGTGCTACCAGCACTCAGTACGGGCCCCCTGGACACGTTGCTGGACCTCTTCATTAAATCCAAATTCCTCAAATGTGCTTAAGTGGTAGAAAGAGGAGCTACGATATTTATTGCTAAGCGCCTACAATGCCCAATGGTTCATCCAGCCTTTCAGTCAACGCGAGGATAACTCGCGGTCTTCTATTTCTGCCGGCAATCAACTGCAGTCGAATGCCCTGTAAATAGTCACCATCCGCATTCGTCTGCAGTCACCATCGTGACGATATTCGACTCTTTCCTCCCATCACCACTCATTGCTACTTGTTATTAGTGCACAGTGTTAATGTTGTTCGAAATGAGTATTTTACTGCGACTGTTATGTTTATGTATTATAGATAGCTTTTTTATTTTTTTATAATAAAAACACAAATGTGATGCAATTATGTTTTTTGGTATACCCCACACATGTTGTTTTGTACGGACAATTACAACACATCCGAAAACAGATGTGAAAGGTTGCCTTGGCCGGTATGGCTGAGGGTGGTCGGTGATCCGTTCGAGACTCCTTTCTCCTTTGCGACCAGTATTATAAGGTTTGGTATAGAATCAAACGTATGTAGAATCGTATCGTAACAGCGCGCCGTTACGCAAGAAGGTCGCGATACGGCGAGTGGCGCGGACGCTGCGCCGCGCTTTTATTAATGGCCTCTAATGGATCAAACGCATTATCATACGTTCTGCCAATAAAGTGGTTAGAGCAATTATTACATAAAACTACACTCTTGTAAATTATACTGAGACAAATTCTCACGAATGATTATCATTTCACCAACTCATTGATCAAAAATTACTTATATACTTGCATTTGTTGAAAAATTATGTTTGATTTTTTAATTCATGTGAAAGCTGTTTGCTTTAAAATATTATCAACTTTCGTTTTTATTTGGTTCAGTTCCGCTTTCATTCGTTTGCAGTTATATTATTTGTAATGTGATTATATTGACAATAAATTAATTAGTCAAAATGTGATCTCACGAATAGAGGTTGAAAACACTCTTAACATATTTTACAATCGGACTTAACAAAATCATTTGTATGCTATAATATTTAGAGAATGGACATTATTTTCTACTCGTTGCAATCACGAGTATGATGATGATAATAACGTCGATGGTGTTGACAACAAAGTTTATTGAAAGATTTGCACATACATAGATCTATTCTCCGTAGACAATCATTAATATACAATAATCCTCGTATAATACCCGATCAGTAATGGTTTTAGCTGTATTTGCGCACTAGGCGAGATTTCTACAGCGCCCTCTTTTTTTACCATGCCTTTGGGGAGTTGACAGGGTTACGTGAGATTGTGTATGGCGCCCCTTTCTGTTAAGCGCTCTGGGCGGTCGTCCAACTGCGCCTTACCCTAGCGCCGACCCTGTACCCGAAAATATTATAGGTACTCTAGTAGTTAGTAGGTTTTAGTACTTATATGTTTTTAGAAATGTGGTAAAGTTTATTTTACACTTTAAAGAAATGTCTTACGTAGAGTATGAACTTTTAGAATCACCTTAATTATTAACTTTTTTATGTTTTTATTTAATTCAAAGATGAGGTTACCTTAAATTTGACCAGACGAAATCACGTGGTCTGAAGTGCAAGTTATCAACACCAATCATAATTTACTATTACAAAGATTACCAAATATTATAGGAGATAACTGACCAGCTAAGATGCAGATGTGTACCAAAGCTGGGCTAATGAATAACACATCTAAGCACTCAACTAAACCAAATAAGTACTTTAGACAATTGTTAAATAATCACATTTTAATAAGCTTGTATAACTTCTACATACTTTTTCTAACAGGCGAACATTAATATGTATAGATGGCGCTACTAATTTGCATCTTGAATATTTCACCTTAATTAATTTTCTAGTATTCGAATTCTTTTGGTGTATTACGTAAGTGTACGTGTTCTTATTGCGTAATAAATAACTATGAATGATGAAAATCAATACTAATCCCGGTTTATATTCGTAGTTATTGTAAGTATATGCGAAAATATGAGATAACTTTGCGATTTTAAAAAGGATTCGGGCAAAACATTATTCGCCGTTACCGTTCCCTGGCAAAGACCATTAAAGTATTGGCAACTTGCCAAAATTTGTTGGGACAAATGCTTTGTACATTTTCACAATAAATCTTTTTGTTTTCTTTTAATGCTTCCTACGCATGTGGCCGTAACTCGTTTTTGAGCAAAATTAGTTTTGATCGTTTCCGAAATCTAATAAACTAGAAATTTACTTGAAATTAAGATTTAAATATCTTACCTTAATAATGAGATTATGGATGAAATAACGTCTTAACTCAGGAATTTATAAGTATGTCATCAAGTTTCAATATGGCTCTACAGAAAAAATCACACTTTTTGTGATACGGCCATTTGCGTAGGACGAATTACTGGAACAGATAAAGTGCAGATATCCGACGACTATGCATGCGTATCTACTTTTACATAGATAAAAATAAATCTTTGTATTTTTGTCTCTCCTACGCGTTTTTAAACGACGGAACAGATTAAAATTTATGAAACTTTGTCGACGTTAATTACCACATCATTACGTATTTCATAACAGAGAAACAAATAAAAAAAAAAGATTATATTTAAAAGTTAGTGATCTTATTCTCATCTTATCTTATTTTCATCCAGGTTATAAAACGAATAATTTTATACTTGAACATTAAAGCGACTTGTAATAGATGCATTTGGTTCGTAGCCCGACATTAAATTGTAAATTCTAGTGACTGCACTTCGTTAGTATGGTGCAATTTGTAATAGCTCGCTCAGCGATGGTAAATCGCCCCTAATTATCTAGCAATGTGGTCAAAATGTACAAATGTAGGTGACAAGTTATATAAATTTATAACTCGTAATTATGAATTTGAAGAAAAAGATTTAAAAAATATTTCAGGTTCTGTTAATTTGTCGTTTGAAAGTATCCGCCATTTTCCAATACAAAAATGTTGTTGATAAACATATTGTATCCCTTTTATTCTCTTTGGGAAACACGAGTAACAAAGTGTTTCTTCAGAATGGAGTGTTTACGTCATGAAAACTGATATTTACTTTGTTGTTACCGAAGAATAACAACAAAGTAAATGTCAATACAGTAATATAACACATAATCAACCATTTAAAAAACAATAAATGCAATTGACATTCCTATAGTCATATTCCAGGAATGACAAAAGTAATGCCTGACTTCTCAAATTTGGGCAAACCATTTAGGTGAAAGGAGGTCACAATGTAAAGGACTCTCGAAAAAATCCGCCTGCCAAAAATTGTGATGAGTCCTAGTGTCATTGGGTTCGCATATTTCCTAGGTGTTTCTTTTTTGAAGGAGTCGGTCATGATTATGGTTTTTATTTGATTCATACCTAGTTAAAATAATAATCTTTTTTCATACACATTTAATAAAGTTGAACTTATCTTACGGTGGTTACAGTTCTTAACAAATCAAATTGAAAGTTTTAAATTTTATTTACTTGAGATAACGAACATTTCTTTCCATCCTGTAAAATCTGTTAAGAAGTTGAGCAAAGTTAATTTCTTTTACTTCTTTCTCATAGTTTTTATGGTAACTGAATAAAATAACTTTTAGATGCAGATTCAATGAAATACTCTAGGAAGAAAATTTTGTTTGCAATGTTTTTTCTTACTACTTTCGTGTAAATTTTAAAAAGACATAGCTTAGTATTAGATTTTAATTTATTGTACTTCTATAATTTTTAAGTTAATTTTAGTTATATAACAACCTAATCTTAATAACTAGATTTATCGGCGTACTGTCATAATTTTTGTGAAGAAAAATTGAAACAGTTCCCTTGAGATATAGAGATCAGTGGATTTTCAAATCCATTCAATATTTTCACAAGAATATCGTAATCGAGATGTCACGTCCTTTCGTGCTCTCGGAGCCAATTTAGAATTATGAATTGAGAGGGAGTGAAGGAGGTTGTTAAGGGGAACGCGATTTTGCCGATCTCCTTTTCGCCAGGAAACGTGCTTTATATTTGTGAAAATTATTTCTCGCCCACTAAAGGATCGAAGTTTGAATCGAAAACTATATACGTAAAAGGTTACAAATTTATGCCACCTTTATTCTTTTTTTCTTAAACTCTAAATATAACCGTCCAGATAATAATTGTAATAATTGTATCAAAATTAAGGAATAATGTAATTGTACCAATTGAACGACTTTTACATGTATATATCGACTCGTACCTAAAATTGAGCACAGAATACCTACATACCTATATATACCAATCTTTGATATAACAAATATAGTTACCGTGGTTTAGGCATTTTAATTTATAACTATTCCGTAACTTAAATTACTCCATTAATAGCAATCGTTATACAAGTTATGTACGAGTGGAGGTGAAGACGCCATTGCCCAATTAGTCTTCCCTACATAACTTGTTGATTTATGAGACAAGATATTAATGTGATTTGGTTAATCGAGAACTGGTTAATTCTGATTACCTCAACTTGTTACGTTAACTTTATTTATACCAAGATGACTTACACAATTACAGCATTTTAAGCAAGTTTTCTAAATATATCGTATTTGAGATTTATATTTGATATATTCATATTTGCGATTTCATTTTAGTCTATGATTAGAACTTATTCTAAAAAAAGACAAAAAAGTAACAAGCAAAAAAATATTACTAATTTTCGTTACTTATACTCCAAATCAATTTTTTTTTATAGGAGAAGGGGGCAAACGAGCAGCGGACCGCCTAAATTTATTTGATCCGACGCCCATGGAAATCCGCAACGCCAGAGGAATCGCAGATGCGTTGCCGGCCTTTAAGGAAGGTATAGGCTCTAGGTATAGGTATTGCAGACGTCTTATTAAAATATGATACTGGACTTCGACGTCGTTGAAAATTTAAATACAACTGTGCTTCATTTGGTAATTTCAAGCATTTTAAATCAGAATTATTTCGATGTCAAATATTAATTAAGATAGAGAAAGATGACACTATAAAAAAAACGTTTTATTGTGGTTAGAATGTGAATTTAGTGGAAGGTGGCATGGGTTTTCCCACTAATAGTATTAAGGGTAGAGAAAGTGCATTTAGTGGAGACAACGTAAGCCTGAGGGCACTGGTACCCTTTGTTTTGTCAGCCCCTGAGCCACTTTAACGTAATCCGTGGAGACTTCGCATGCTACTGGCTTAAATGGAATTGTCTTTAATGCTTTATCTATTTTGTTGAAATGAAAATGTAAATGTGTATTTTATTTTAGATTCATGTAACTAAACGGGTTTAAATCTAAATAACTAATATTCTGATGTTTGTCAGTGGAAATCCATGCGGAAGAGCTCTACCACTACACAGTTAATATTACTATCAGGCAAAACATTTATAGGGTTAGTTAGTAAGGTTCATATTAAATTTGTAAAAGTTCCAAAAAATTCTAGATTTTTTAATTATTAATTAAACTTAAAGGAATTTCAATTAAACTTGGTTTGTTACAAATTTCAACTCTTTAAATAGGCGCCATCTCAAAGCGGACGTTAAAAGCTCTGGACCGTTCACAGATAGTGACAGAATACGCCAATGGCATTGTTTTAACCCGCCGTAAACACGCTTCACTTGAAATTATATATTTCACGGTACTTGTCTGGATTTGATTCGATTTTAAGAAAGGCTTAATAGAATGAGAATAAAAATCTTTTAAAATATACTACAGTTTTAAGAGTTTGCTATAGTTATACATTTATCGAACTAACTTAATTTACTAGAACATCCAAATAATTGAGGGCTGCTGTACACGGACAGCTTTAAGCATTCGACAGCGGTAGCCTCAAGCGGTTTGCGAAATGCCCTTGTTCGGTGACCATAAATGTTTGTCGAATTCGTCACGCATCCGGCTGGTACAAATGTTGAGTTTTTGTATAATTTTGTTTCTCGTAATTTGGTAGAAACCACAGGTGGGTACAAACAATGAAATGTTCCCATTTACATTTGTAAGCTTGTACGCTCGTGACAGCAATATGGATGAAGCTAGTGACTTGAATACGAAAAATTGTAAGAAATCGAAAGTAGCCGCAGTCGATCGCTTTACACTTGAGGAAAATACGACGGAAGGCAATAAAGACGCAGCGCTCAATGCTCTGACGATTAATGTTCCAATTGTCTAGCCGATATTGAATATGTTGATTCACTCGGGATATTCCGTAATCCAAGTACGCAACACTGAATTAATTGCCCGAGGATTAGAGTATTGTACTAGTAAATATATAGTTATTCTACATTATATCATTGTGTTTGTATCAAGATCTTTGACTTTGATCTATATATATGCATTAATATTTATCTTTGTCCAATCTACTGTGTATTATGAGACATGTTTTTGTTTTTGAAGGTAGCTCAAATAAGATTTTAACCGACTTGACAGGTGAAATATCACTACCAAACGAAGATAGGCGTGAAGTGGATTCAGCTCCGGGTTTCGTTTGATGAGTGTACGTGCCGGACGCCTAAGTTTAGTCCAATTTCCCTTCCCACACTTTTGTTGTAAAGAAATGATGGGAAGGCGAAGTGAATTTGACGGAGAAGGGGATGCATGGGAATGGGAATTCATCGATTAAAGGTAGGCAAGGCATCTGCTTTTGCGATTGTCAATGGGCAGCGGTTGCTTCGCTATTTCGGGGAATTGAGCGACTGCTCGCTCGTTTGCCACCTCATGATAAAAAAATGTGCAGAATTAACTTAGACCAATTTTTTATTCCGTGCGGAAGAAGTGGCGGGCATTCGCTAGTATGAAAATATATTGTGACATAATACAATACTTCTAAATGCACCGCACAATTTTAAAGTACTTGTTATCGTATTAAAAAAACCTACTAAACTTAAGTACAATGCAAAAAATCTAGTTATTTTTTGCTTATTTATAAGTTTTATCTTTTGGAATGTATTCTTACGTTAAAAGTGTATTTTGCAGTGGATATGGGGCGAAGCGTTAAAATGATCTGAATCTGATCTTGATAACAGATCTTGGCGCGCCGCAAGTTCAATTTCCGGTTGCTTTGACTTCAATGGCGTTGTGTTAGATAACCACAACAGACAACAACAGAAAGGAACCATGTATTTTGAAAGTCATCGTGAAACAGGATATGGTTGTATCTTCGATAAACACAAAATAACACACATCAAAATTATATTTTCATCATGTTTTTTTCTCAATGTTTTCTTTAATTATTTTATTTGTTATAGACACTACGAGTATAAAAATATAGATTAAATGTGTGTGTGTGTGTGTGGTATTGTTTAAAAAGTCGGCGTATGTCTTTCTTAAAGCCAAGGACCACACCTTCCGTTCGTCCGCAACACCAGCATATGCCTTTGGCATCATATCATATAAAAATGTGTTTAGCAAACATTCAGCTTCACAGTTTGAAAAAAAAAAAATGCACATTTTTAATGACATAGAAAACAGCAAGATTAATAATTTATTCAGAGGACGGTGTAAGATATATATTGTGACAGGATAAACTGGTTCGCAAAATACTGCGAGGGGACCGCAGTCTCACCCGCGGGAGGTTTTACTATGAATAATAAGGAGGGAAGTGTTACTGGATGGGGAAAAGTCGTAAAATGTGTAATTTGTTAGTGCACTTCGTATATTTTAAGGTTAGCAAGACGCCATCAAAATTTGTTTTTTATTTCCTACTTGGCCAAAGAATTTTTTTTATCAACTTATCTTTTATTGATATTAATCTTGTAATCGCCATTGCCTGCTACACCGTCTGATGAAATTATTTTGTTTCGGAGTTATTTAGTAGTAACACATGAAAAATGTACCTTGTAAGTTCATTTTTAGGTACGAAACGCTTCTACGCTAGTAACCTACAAATTCCAAACTTTATCCAGATCCGTTTAATCATCCTGGAGTCTTCTACCTCAAGAGTTATAAACAAGGTTCATCTGCGCATCTGAATTTAAATGAGTACAAGTAGTTGCGTTCGTGCAAACGCACACTCTAGTCCTTACGTGTTCTGGAGTAATGTGATGTCGATCATCATATCATGTGATCATATTATCACATATTACTTATGACTTAATATAAAACTAACATGAAATAAATGTTAACTATTACTTTTTATAGTTTCAAAGGCATCTAAATTTTGTTAAGTGACAATAAAAACTTTCATTTGTAGAAAATTAAAGAAGTTCCAAGTGCTATTATCGAATGGAAAGCTTTTATTTCTCAGTGGATTATAAAGTGATGTACTCAGCTTAACAACGGCGCTTTTAATGAAAAAAGTTCTCTTCCGAGTCCCTTCTGATACTCATCTGTCCGTTTAATAGATCCCCCTGGATAGTTCAGCTTATCAGTTTTATTACATGTTGGTCTTCACACCTGTTTGCATTTTATATTACATGCGATTTAATATTGATACCTATACTAAATTATCTGCACCTTGTTAGAGTAATTACCAGGAGGCTGAAAACCAGCGCGGCATTCAGTGACAAGCTGGAAGCAGTATCAGCTGAGCCTCTTCCCATTAGCAAGAACTATTTTTTTTCTCCTTAATTGATATCTTTATAAGTGTAATTTGTTTTTTTTGGTTAATAAACTGTACTTTTTTTATTATACAGTTATTCGATTCTATTCAAACCTGAACCCGTTTACCGTGGATTTCTGAGACTAAAATGTTCATTTAAAATATATTGTTATTTCAGTTTTGTCAAAGATTATGACAAGGATGACGCTACGTTTCCAATGTCGTTGCTACGACTGCAGTTGTTTTTTCTTTGTTTTTAATCTTTCAACTTTTACTTATATCTACATATCATCGCACCTGTTAACCAACAAACAATATGTAGATTTAAATTCTTAACATGTGTAGTTTAAAAAGTTAATTAATTAATTAACACAGCAGCGAAAATGCAATTGTTTGTTTCGTAAGTTTTGAAGTTAATAATGTGCTTAGTGTTTTTTAAATTCCCTTTGTTTTCTTTTGTCCATTTTCGTCCTTCGCTTTACGGCGTAGCTTCATTTAATTTCTTCCGCGGCCACGATTCGTGCATTTTCGTGGAAAAAATAAAGGAAAACAAATGTACATTTGCCAAAGAAAAATACTATTTATTAATCCCTTTTGGACGATTTATTACCCAAAATTTTAATAAGGAAAATACTCGTAAGTAAAAGTTGGATAGGACGTTTACTTTGTAAAGTGTCAATCAAATTTTAAAAGTTTCTGGCGTGGAATTTGTTTCACACGAGTATTTTTTGTCCAAATGAAAACAATGATCGATCAGAACTTGAAGTGTTTGTTGATAGAGTGGTTTTGGCTATCGTACAGATTACGATGAGTTTTTGTTAAATTTTTATCCCAATATCGCTGTAAAATCCTTTCGATATTTAAATTAAGTCATGGATTTGAGAGCGAGCTGCTTGTAAGCAACCACTATTCAATAGCCTTAGTAAATTAGAATTAGAGTATTAACATCAGAACTTTACGTGATGGTCTACTGGAGATAAAATACATATATTGACCAGACCAATTTTATATTGATGAGGGTTTCCAAAAATATTCCCAGTGTACTCGTTTTGTTTTTTCCTAGACTCGACGGCGTCTTAGTAGATATGTATGAAAATCAATGTGGCGTGACTGAAGGCAAATGAATTGTTTGTTTGATACGGAGAATTTGCGTCACTGAAGGGAATAAACGTGTATTTCTACTGCCAACACAATCGTACAATGAACATACTGTCATCCCTCACATTCTATTTGCAAAAACAGAGATAGCAATATCTTTTATTATAAGTGCCTTAGCAGTGAAAACACACAACACAACACGGTACCGAGGACGCGAATCGATGCCCGCGTCACGTGTGTTCCTTCTGAACCCTGAGGTAAAATTTTGTTATTTATAGTGTTTTTTGTGATGTTTATTTATTTTAAAAGGCTCATATCATGATTATTCTTAAATCTCTTTGTAAACAAAATTATGGTTTTATTAACTTCAAGGATTAAATTAAATAACTATTTTTTTTTTGGAAATTACTGCTTAATTACATTTTATATTAATTAGGGTATCATCATTCAGCCTCGTTTCGCCCACTGCTGGGCATAGGCCTCCCCCAAAGATCGCCACAATGATCGGTCCTGCGCAACCCGCATCCAGGATACTCCAGGAATTAGGGTATAAAAAGATATAAATACTGAATTGTTCTTTAAAAATACTGATAAGTTTATTTTTAATTGTGAAAACGGCACTATTCAGTGTATAATCTTATTGGTAACATTTTTGTCAGGCGCTTGTTTAATTTATTACTAAAATAAAGAATAACTTACTAATATTGTAAATGCGAACGTTTGGCTGGATGGATGGATGTTTGTTGGAAGGTATGACCAAAAGGGCTCAACGGATCTCTATGAAATTTGGCACAGATGTAGAACATAGTCTGGAAGAACACATAGGCACTTATTATGATTTTTTTAATTCCGCACGTACGAAGTTTCAGGAAATAGCTAGTATATAATAATTTCGAAGACTAATTCTACTTGAAGTCGATTTATCTGTTACAAGTCCTAATTGTGTCCAGAATTATAAGAGAATTGATTTCTATTTTTTTGTTTATATGCAGAGAGAAATACAAACTAGCAGAGAGTTTTTGTCTATTTTTTAAAAAGTAATTTAGTACATCTATATATAGAATTTACAGCCATTGTTACATAACTATCATTTATTATTAAGGTAATAGGTATAAAGCACAAAAAGCAGGAGGTTCTCAATTCATCTGTATGTTTTTTTGATTCTTTGTAATGAATCATCATCATCATCATCATCATCATCATCATCTTCATCATCAGCCTTTGTAATGAATAGCAAAATGATATTAAACAAAGATAAAAATAAACAAAAAATATTCATTAGATGAACAAATAAATATGGATATTATTTTTTGATTCCAACATAATTCCCATTTTTTGCATCACGCTCAATCGTGAGAACTCAGAATAATTATTAATTCGAGTGTGACTCTAATAGTTTTTGTACGTAAACGATTTTTAATCCACACTGCACCTTAGGATTTAGTATCAAGACAGTTCAATACAAAACAAACTCCTAAATCAATTAGAGAACTTAATTGATACATCACATGGTCCTGGCCTTAGGCATAGTGCTCATTTAAAGTCACCATGGACAATTTTTATTAGAGTTCGCAGTAAGTTGGTTTCTTCTTACATGTAAAAATTATGATTATTTGAATAAAAAGCATACTCAGCTTTTATTAAGTCTGTTATTAAGAGACTTCCGGAAACACACCATAATTAAACCATCAAAAGCTTATGACACAATATCGATTACATAAATAAAATGGAAAGTCAGGTCATTGATAATTTTGAATTGGTACCTTGCTTCGTCGATTTGTATGCGGACGTGTTTTGACAAACCCGACGAGACGAGAATATTATACGTGAAATGAAACTATTAAAAGGAAAAATACAAAACAAATTCTCTCACCGTATACGAGTATCAAAAGTTACAAAATACGATCTTGAGGAAATTGTAAGTGAGGCAGTCAGTACGGTCGGCTTCGTTTCCGGTTGACCGCTTACAAAAGAATCCTTATATATATATATATATATAATATTATACTAGCTTTTGCCCGCGACTCCGTTCCCACGGAATTTAAAAAAAAGGAAACAGGATAAAAAAAGTATCCTATGTCCGTATCCTGGTTCTAAGCTACATACCTATGAATTTTCAGCCAAATCGGTTCAGCCGTTCTTGAGTTATAAATAGTGTAACTAACACGACTTTCTTTTATATATATAGATATATAAGGACTTAAATCTACGCTCATATCTCACAACACATGAGAACAATAAATCTGTATTAGAACAACTGATGCGTAAACACGCGGGACTAATGTTTGTTATAATACGGCACGCTCATTCAAGGTGTCAGGAATAGGGGATGGCGTCACAAGTACGTAGGTGTAGCCTCGGGCACGCGGATCTAACCCTCACACCAAAACTTAATTATGTTCGACGTACATAGATAGCGAAGCTACTAAGTGCTATAATTGAACTTAAACATCGTGGCAGGTTTAGAAATTGTGTCGCATTTCATGTCAGATAGATGGTGGGATATGTGTATTAGAAGCAAGGTTTTAAGAATTTATGACTACGTTTGGTACATTTTATTTGCATAAATATTGAGTTAGGAAAAGTGAAGATCAATTAATGGAGCCAAAAAATTCAGTACTTAGTGGAAGTAGTCGCTTATCTCTATGTAGAATTTTTGTATAGAATTAGAACAGATTACAAGAATAAAGTAAGTTAATACTGATTTTGTTGCAGTATATAACAGAAGCCATGTCAGAAACAGATCTAATTATTTTTACTGCATCAGTGAATATAGAAAATTTTATAGTTTTGTTAGCTTCATTAAATAGTGTAGCAATCCTTTATTCTGCAGTGTATTTCAGGAATTTCTCCGCATTGCCCTCTCTTATGCCAGTTGGAGTTTTTAATGTTTTAATTTAAATTTTGTATATTAATTATGAATACAGCAATCAAATCTTTCAATTGTCAAAACTAATTCTTTTAATCAAGAGATAATTTAAGTTTCGTACTTTAATTTTGCATGGAGAAAAGGTTTCATTTCGTAAGAATATCATTGTTTTGGGTCACTTGTAGAGTCATCAATTGTGTTGAACAATCTACGACTGATTATGGCTCTATTATTATGCCTAAAATAATCGTTCAATCATAGGTAGTTAATAGATTTAAAAAAAATGAGTACTTAATTGTGTACCGTTTTAGTCCTATATTAATTCTCTTTCAAATAAAATGTAAAAGGCAGAAATACACGAACAATTGATTCAATAATCGAATTAAATGATTAAAATAATAATATGTCTATACAGAATTGTACATGAAGGCTCAATTCCATGAATACTGCTTTTATGATAGATATTAATTAATACGTCCAACATAAAAAAGGTCACGTACAAAATCATCGACACTTTTGCTATAAAATTTAATCGTATTTTGACGGATTAAAATATGTCAATCAAATGAAATCTCTGTATTTATATTTACTTCAAGTCAGTAAGACCAAAATTAGAATTTGATTCTTGAAGTCGTTCCGCAAATTCTTTTTAAATACTTTGTATGAGATACAGCGTACAAATCATTCGACCTTCTAAACAAAAGCTTATGTTTTAGATGTGTTAAAATTGAATTAAATTAGGCGAGATTCAACAATAATTTTGTCCGTTAATCGGCGATGATATAAACTGCTTTATAATTTATAAAAAAACTAAAACAGGTTAAGTTTTTACTTCCCCTTGGCGTATTTCCCTCTGTGATTTTACCTTGGCACTTTGCGCAAATTGGGAGAGACTAATGCCGTCGGCTAGTAGTCGATGCGGCGCCAACAGTCAAACTTTGTCACTTAACTCAGCTATAACGATAAGTTCTCCACTCGTACGCCAAGAGTTCGCAATAACAGCGCAGTAAGGTTGACAGTATTGAATCAATACTTTATTACTTACTATTATTGACTCAATTAATTCATTACAAAATCAATTATTTATTAAACTAACGTAACGTCAAAAGCGTTGAATATTTTCTGTAGCACAAGTAAATATTTTTTGCCATGTCAAGAATATTATTACGTTATTTGACTTAAGATCAAATGAAAAGAAATTCTAATGAAAAAAATCCAAACACAAGTAGATATTTTCATTTGAAATTCCTTGTTTACACTTTTATCTTATGAAAATATTTTTACAATAAATGAAATTATTGCAGTCTCTGTTAGAATGGAGATAGATTGAGTTTTACGAACCGAAAAATTTGGCAAAAAAATAATACTTCAAGGGGACAAATATTGAGTGAAGATCCATTTATTCTAAAGTTAGGGGAAAATTAATATTTATGTTTCTTTTAAGGAATAGTGTTACGAAGCTATAAAACTGTCTCGGTAAGAAATATGAAGATTAAATATCTTAATTTATAAATTTATTGTTTAACAATAGTTAAAAAATATTATGTTTATTTTGTTCCTTATGCTTTGTTAAAACGATGGACAGATTGCTTAAAACATTTTGGTACATTATTTTACGTACATAATTTTTAGATAAAAAAATCATATTTTGATCGCACTATTCTATGAGTTTAAAAATAAATTTTGTTATCTTTGTCTTTATGCTGGGTATAGCTAATGTGATAATAAGTTGAAACTATTAGGTGAAAACAAATTACACTCCTGTCGGTCGGGCAAATATTTAGCAATTATAAAACAAACATTGGGAGTCGGATCGTTGCTCCTGAATTTCGAAATCCGATTTACAAGAATCCCTACACACCAATTGCTTTATCCATATTCGATTACGTATACAAAATACGCCGGTTACAGATTTTCCTTCCTTTTACCCGTAAATTGCCGTTCTATCGTTTTAAATAAATATTCAACGTGGAATGGAGGATATTTCACCATAATTTACTGTTATTATTTTATTAAATAGATGGATGGGTGGATAGATAGATGGATTTTTGTTTGAAGGTATCTCTAGAACGACTCAACGGATATTTATTAAATTTGGCAAATATAGAACATAGTCTGGAAGAACAAATAGACTACTTATTCTTATTTTTTAATTATCTCGCGGACGGAGTCGCGGGTGACATCTAGTTTTAAATAAATATAGAATATTATTTAACTATTTATTGTATGTATGATAAATGTTCTATTTGTCTTAGAAATTTTCAGAACAAAGAACCATAAAAGTGAATAATAACATGTTAAAATATCTAGTAAATAGAATGCTCATGAAGGGTAACCTACAGTGATAAATTGAACTACATTACAGTTTTCACCTTGACCAATTTCTATGGCAAAAGGAGAGTTTACGTAAAGGAAATGGGTGGAGCGGGTGCTACAGAAACGTTTAGTGGCCATATAGCTTTAAGACACGCACGTCTACGGAATAGTTTGAAACGCGATGGTAAATAACAATAGCATTGTAGTGAATTATATTGTCGTTAATGGTGTTTCACTAGCTTTATCATCCCGACTTTGGTATACGTTAAGCAATTTTGAGGTCGTCAAAGAAACATTAACAACCAGCAAGCTTTGTTTTTGATCGAAGCTAATCCATTAAAAATGTTTATTCACATTCGTTTGGCCTTTTTGTGTATAAATATGTTGTGGCAGATATTATTAACTCGGTTTCCTCTACAAGAACAGCTTACAAGTAAAATGTTTTGATAAGAGGCAAAGTTGTGGGTTATTTTCATTTCATACTATTATAATATAATGAAAGGGCTATAAACGTGAGCTAAAATATTCATACAAAGTGTGTTATCTTTGTGTTTACAAGGATGTTAAGAGATATGACTCTATATTTTTATTATTGTTTCGGCAGTGTAATTCACGTCAATATACACAATACCAAAATTAAGATTTTTTTGACTGAGTAGTCACTGTTTGCCTTGAAGAGGCATTTACGCGTTGTTGTTGTCTGCAGTGTGTAACAATCGTACAATGTAGCTGTAACGTCGTAATCATGTCCTCCTTGTCTAACACGTAGATGTTAGAAGGAGAGCAATTCCGTATTTGTATCCCGCATACGATAGTGTCTCAGTACACAGTAGTCTAAAGAGCCTTTATAAGCTTACGCAACCACTGCTGGAAAACTTGAACTAAAGCATATTGAGATAATAATGTTCTTTGTGAAAAATTGAAATATTTAACGATATTTTTGTTAAATATATTGATCAAACAAATTTGATAAAATTTTTATCGTCTACCGATCGTTTAAAGAAAGTAAAGAAATTTAAATACTCACAGTATGTGGCACTTGTCAGCCTGTCAATGGTGTCTTGTTTTAGTTTGGAGTTTTTCTTGCCCATGTCGACGCTTTTCTGTACCTTTGACGGAGTGACGCGTTCGCTGACTGCACTAGTCACCGATCGGTGACTTATGACATGCTATGTCAAGCCCCTGTCGTTATTCACCTGTAAACGGAAACGTTACGCTAATCATTGTCTTATGCAAATATTACTACAATATAATTATAAGGTAGTATAGGCTTAAAGTTTGCTTTCATTGTAATATATCTCTCTAGGATTACTCGGTCAGAAAAATATAATATCTGCACGCTATGACGTCACAGTGTAGAGATATAATGAAAATTATATAGTACCATTAGGAATAATCAGTAGCTAGTTATCTCTCGTTTAAAAGAATTATTTTAGTTTTTTATATCAAAAGGTTACTTTTATTAAATAATGTCATTAAAGAAACAGGTGAAAATCAAATAGGAAAAGAAAACAACGCTTTTATCAATTTTATGCTGAAACAAATCTTCCTAGTGTATCCTGTATGCTATGAGGAAAATAGTATTACGTGGGATAATACCCACAAGAATAACAAACGGACCACGAAGGGGCTGCGTCCACCCTCATGTACCGTCTTTATAATCTACAAAATGCACCAGAGAAGTTCTCCCCCTAGTGAATACATTAAATATACTTTAGTCATTTTGAAGAACAAGAAGAATCCGAACCAACATCACCATCTATTGACGGTAGATTACTAACATTGTTCTGAAATTGCTTAACATAGATAAACGAACCGTCTCGATAAGACCCAAGCTAGAATCACCGCAAACTGCGACAAATATAACCGTTTACATGTAAAATTGGATGAATCTATATTACATCGCATGTAGCAGTGGCCTGTATTACGATAATAATGCCGTACCTTTCATTTTCACTAAAAGAACAGAAATATTGCTTGTCTTATATGAACAATTTTGCTATGACTCTATTTCAAATTCACGGTCATGTTATTTCCGTACGTGTCGGCTGTCAAAAGTTGACAGTACAATTGTGCGTTTCTATAGACGATCTGATGTCGGTTTACATTGTGCCGGAGACTTTATTACCTTTCAATGTAAGTGTTCACTGTCTCTCCTCCTGAAGGTAAGACCACGTGAATACCCCATTACACTGTCTTCAATAAATTAACTCCAGTTTTATTTTTATTCCGAATTTCTTAATGTATCTGAAACGATGGAGAAACCCTTGTTACTATAACATACTATATTCCAACAAAGTATATTATATCTTTCGCAAGGTTTTGTATCACTATTAAAATTGAGTATAATCGCAAGCAAAACTTTTTGTATTCAATTACATTCGCCTTTTGTACTAGAAAAGCAAAAACGTAAAAATGCGTAAGTGACGTGACCTTAGTTAAAAAAATTAAAAAGATTTGTAGACAAAATAAAACGTAAAGCTTTTCTGTCGAATAACAAACAAGAAATAAAAAAGATACGTAGAAAATAAACATTTAATCAACCGGCGGAAAACAAGGCGAAGTTATTCGAGATGAAATTCGCAAAGCAGAAACATCGAAGCTGAATTTGCAACCGTGTAATACGATGTCGTAACGCCCTATAAATTGTTGTAGAAATGTCGATAGGATCCGTTGCGCAAATCAAAGCTTATGTCTACATTCGCCAGCAATAAATGTCTACCCGGCACTGGTGGAACAAATACTAATATACAAACGAAAATGGAAGATTACGAAATGTTCCAAATTAACTCATATAATATAACAATTAAGATAATAAAATTCTTGATCCAAACTTTTACAGTTAATCTAAGATGGTTCGAGGCAAAGATTATTCGTTACATTAACCCAGATGGGTTAGTAGGCATTAATACATCATTATTTTACTCGACTACCAGTAGATAATAGAAAAAGAGATATTTTAGGTACTTACTATTAGATAATTGGTTGCTTCATTACAGGAGAAGTGAAAATTATATCGTTACACTGTTTGTTATCTGTGCACTAAGTAAAGTTCGTTTGGCATCTTGCGCTCGGGACATAGGCGCGGGCACAGGGACGCCATCGACGTGCCTTTTAAACCAGTTTGCTAGTACTGCAAGTTTTTTTTACTGGCAGCATTTTTAATGGCTATTCGAACAAACACTGGCATAACTGATCGGATCAATTGCGATAAAACTGATTGTCATATTAAGGACAGTTTACAATTTCAATCAATTGTTCTTTAACTTAAGACGTTACTTTGATGTAAGTTTAAAGTTATGTTTTAAGTTATAATAATATCTTAGATCTTTAAAGTAATATTTCTCTTTACAAAGCTTAAGGTTAATCCACAAAGAACTTGATACACGGAGCTTTGAAAGCTTATTCAGAATACTTGAAGGTTGCCTCGATTTAACAAGAAAATAAATCAATTGTGGGCAAAAATGTATTGTTGCTTTAAACTGTGGTGGTTTAACTTTTTTTTTATTTATAACTGCGTGCGTTCTTATGAATACCAAGAGTTAAAATATGCTTTAAAATTTGAATCCAAGTATAAAGAATAATTAGTATTAATTGCTTTGGCTATGTTTCACTACCCACGGATAAGTAACGTAACAATCCAGATCTGACTTAAGAGTATATTTATTATATAAGAGAAGGGGGAAAACGAGCAGCGGGAACATTAAGGTGTTGATTCAATCAATACGGGTTTAGAATTCTCTCCAAGTTAGGAGCCACTTATTTTACGAGAACTAGTCTTACATACTTTAATCTTACTAATATTATAAATGCGAATGTTTAGATGGATGGATGAATGGATGTTTGTCTGAAGGTATTACCGGAACGGCTCAACGGATCTTGATAAAGTTTGGCACAGGTGTAGAACATAGTCTGGAAAAACACTTACACGTAATTATTATATTTTTCTTAATTCCGCGCGGACGGAGTCGCGGTCGACAGCTAGTGGTTTGTAAAGCGTGTTTTAGATATGTCAATAACTGAAAATGGGACGTTCCTAAATCTCAGATTTACTTAGAGAAATTTACTCAGAGAAATCACTAAGGGAGTAGACTTCTTGGTAACAGATTAACAAGCGTTTGCGTATCTCCTTTTGTTTCCTTCTAACTAGGTCTTTTTTATGCAATTCTCTTACAATAAGATATAAAAAGATCTTTGTACGTATTTGGTCAGTTTTATATGAAGTAGGTATTTTAAAATCGTGACCTAATTTCAACAGCAATATTTGGGCTAATGCCAAAACCAGTATACTAACAGTATAAAAATAAAATTATTCTTCCCTAACATTTTCAGGTTTATACAAAATGTTTTCGGAAATAGATTAGAAGCTAACAAACAACAAAAGTCACCAAAATTGCCAACAAATAATTCTCAAAAATTGAAAATTTTCAAAGAAGTATTTATAAAGAAGTATTATTACCTAAAATTTGTATGAAGTCTTACTGAAACGAGCTTACATAGGTATCAACTAAGTTTTTAATTTAAGTAGAAATTTGTAAGTACAACGTGTAGTAGTCAAAAAAATTTGCAATATTACTTAGCTTTCCGAAATGAATAACTATTTTTTTAAACGTATTCTTTGAAGTGTTTATTGGAAATATTCAAGACTAGTTACGCAATGCGGACGTAAATAGGGAGGAGCAGAGTAACTGCACTCTGAAAGTTCGAGTATGTATGGAGAAATGTGACCTATGCAACAAAATTGACTGATATGAAGTTTCGACTTGTAAAGTAAAGTAAGTTAAGCAATAATACTCGCCATATTTGAGCTAATGTTTTATATCAACAATAATATTATGTTAATAAAAACCTTTGCAATATATTATCTATTTACATAACCATATTTACAAAAGTGGTGAATGATGTCTTTTTAGGGTATTCAAATATTAACATACTGGAATTAGCCTTAAAATGCTAACTGAGTTTTTGTACGGTACACTTGAATAAACAAAAATTATCCTCCCACTCGTTCTCTGGAAAAACATAAATAGCTAAAAATTTGTTACGACACTGGAATTGGATGTTAATATCATATAAGTACTTATGCAAAATATTTTACCACCCATATCTTTAACTTACAAGTAATATACAGTGGGCCTTCCACGAATCGCGCCTTCGTTGGCGTTGTCGTCAATTATATCAAAACGTAAGCCTTAAAGTAAGCCTTGATGTTGCATTAGCGTTAAACAAATTTTCCATTTGTTTTTTTGTTCACGGATACGTAACAGCATCGGTTCCTTACCCTGTTCTAGATAGTTATTGTGCAATTGCTCTGAGCTGTTTATGACATATGAATACTTACGTCGGTTAAAATCTTATTAACTATGTTTCCGTTGACATAACACATGTTTAAAAACATAGTGTCTCACAGTGGCATTGAAAAGGTTATGATAAGTTGTAATATACAGGGTAAAATTATAAAATGATCAGCGAGGTACATAAAAAAGCGTGCGAATTGTGGGTAACAGCTAGTAATAGATGGCTTAACAGGAAGTGAGAAAAGAAAAAAAATACGCATACAACCTTTTCGATCGTTTTTTGTTAGATACAGGAATACATTAAAAAGATATATGACGCCGGTTGAAAGAAGACAAATAAACGATATGTCTCGCGCAAGTCTGGCGTGTTGTTTTAAACAAACCACCTGCCAGTTGCTTTCATAATGACATGGGTTACTCGTGACGATTAATGAAATTATTTGTTAGGTTTAGCTCAGCCAGGGTAGTCGTGGCTTCGAACCGAGTAGCTGGTATGACTGACAGCGAAAGGGGAGGGCGAACCTATAGGTTAGTTAGAATAAGCTAGGCTTAGTTAGGTTTAACTAGGTTAAGTAGATTAGGATGGGGGGCTGGGATTGGTGGCTGGGCCCGCGACCTCGCTCTGCCTATAGAGGCATTATGGCGACCGGGGTCCCTGGCTCACCACACCGGTCACAGCCCCTCAGCGGGCCCACTTGTGGGCTCGCCAACGAG
>JAOPJD010000025.1:2537680-2551626 GCA_026167825.1 Papilio polyxenes | reverse complement strand
ATTGGTACATGGCGGGATTCGAACCCAGGACCTGCAGATTGCAAGTCAAGTGCTTAACCCCTGAGCCACCGACGCACTTTGAAAAAAAAAAAAGAATTTCTTAAAAATGAATTGCTAAAATTGGGCTTATAAAATATTTTTTAATATTACTTGTTATTCAGTCAATTATATGGTAGATGTCACTTGAGCAACTTGAACTTGTGTATTACTTACTAAAGTACTCATAATACCTATTTCACTGTCCAACTTGTCACACAAACAAATCAACTTTCACAAAGTCAGTCGTTTATTCATATAATATGTAAAGTAGCGATCAATTTAAGTACTAATAAATTATTCTGAATGTCGTCTGTACATTTATAAAAGTTTCAGCGATGTCAGACAATTTTTTACATAAAAGCAATTATTGAATGATTCAATATTGTGTTTATTCAAAAGTTTACAAAAAATAAAACACAAATAATAAAACACACATCATATATTTTTATCTCAATAAAAAACAGAATTAGAGCGATGATATGTTTTGATATAGGTGTTTCGTTCTTCACAAAACACTTTAACAAATAAATTGACCGTAATTTCTGCTTTGCTTATAAAAATAAGAAAGAGGAGAAATAATAAGGTTCAGTATAATTTTTGTTTAAACTTTTACTCTTATATTACTAAACTTTTTGTAAAAAGAAATTACAAGGTTTCATCTGTGGTTCTATACACGGGTAACTCGAAAACGGATAATTGCATTTGAGTCTGGTAAAAGATTCCACTAATTAAATCCAGCATTTACGAACATTCGTAGTTTTAGGTTGTGTCCTGACGATGTGTCATCAACATGCGGTTCTAGATACGTTTCCATTTATGTCTAGACTTATACAGATTAATAAAGGATGTTCATTTATTTACTTTATTAAAAAAAAAAATTTCTGCTTTGATATTTAAAACTCATTCTAATTAAATATAAACGAAATTATGTATAGATTAAAAAGATACATTGACTTACTGTAAAGTTGTTTAGATTGGCCATCAACAAACATTATTTAATAGGACAAACAAACTAGGATATTTTCTATACATGAAAAAATTACATGTACAATAACTGAAAATAGAAACAGAATTAAATAACAAAAGCATAAGATTTATTCTATAGTTTTTTCATTTAACTTTGATTAGTTTGACAACGGACGCCTATGAAGTTTTGACTTAATTGTGCATAAGGATTAATGTCGTATTTAATGTACGGATGCCGTAACAAATAACTATGGACTCTCGAGAATTGGTCTTGTAATAAATGTAATAAAATAAGTATGTTTTAAAATTTAGGTATTTTATTAGTATTAACTAAAACAATAAATTAAATACTTTTTTATTTATCACCATATCAATATTTTTTTTACTCATTTTTTCCCAACCCATCTCTATTAAATTGATAAGTGATTTGTCAAACTAATCATCCTTAAATAGACAAACTATAAATGAGTGAACTATATTATCAAGCAAGGATTCACGCAGATATATAGCCTCATAACGAGGGCAGTGAATCATTAAATTAAGGGTGGATAAGCTCATGATGTACCTAATGTAATATCGAAGAGAAAACCCTTCATTAGCTAAATTACCGGAGTGAAATCCTTATTATTTCAAATAACTGTAACTAAAAGTGCTTTTGTTATAAGTTCAATGAAGCGCTTCTAGATATTTTATTTAAAACTCTGTAAGCTTCCTTTTAATCTAAATTTTAATATGGTACAGCAGTGTGTTTTCTCTAGTCCTTTACCTTGATGAGGTTTGTATAGGCATAAACATTCTCAGCAGTTTATTTAGGTTTGTTTACTTTTAATTACGAGATAAAATTTATTATAAAAGGTATAATAAAGTATGTAAGAGACATTTGGACATATTCATAAACTGTGTGTCCAAGGCATTCTTCAGTCAGCCTGCTCAACGTCACATACGACAGAGAAATTAAATTCTAGTTATGTAATATTAAAGGGGTAGGTGTAGTGGACCAGAGCGTGAATAACAATATCTCAACTGAGGTATGCTATAATGTCAATAGTTAAGCTCATCTCCGGGCTATTCTAAAACGCGACTGGTATTTCTGTGAGGAGTCATGCTAGTGGAAATGGTACTGAGGTCATACGAGTTGCTTAATGCCATCAAAATTATAGTAGTAAGTTATGTTCACAGAAGGAATTGATATTTTTTATTTTATGTTAAAATAGCTATCGCCCGCGACTCTGTCCACGCAGAATTTAAAAACTTAGAAGAATGTGAATTCTTCCATAAAATGTTCTACAACTACGCCAAATTTCAGCGAGATCCGTTTAGCGGTTTTAATGATACCTTCTAACAAACATCCATCCATTCATTCATCCATTTAAACATTCAGATATATAATATTAGTAAGATGGTGAGATTGTGTTGTCATTCATATTCTGCACACTAATAAAGGACGTAATAAGAGGGGCTATGAGAATTAATGAGATTGCTTTTTCATTATGGAATCAAACAAAACAAAGCATTGCGTGACTTTCCACAGGGTGAACATAGCGGCAGTCATTAATTTGATTTCGATTTTCTTGAGTCCCTATTCTCTTAAATATTTTTTTTTTCTTTAATAATATATAATTGCCTGTAAAATTAAAATTAAATCATTTTATGTCATAATATTATGGTAATTAATATCCATAATACTTATCTGCTTTAACGTTTATACCAATTTTTCATTGTGAATTCGAGAACAAACTATTAAAGAATGTTATAATGCTATTTCTCATTGAATGTCTTGGAATTTATCTTTAGATAATCCAGCTCAATATTTTGTTTTTAAGAATGTATAAAGATCCTATTATATTCATATCAAAGTATAGATTTTCAAACGTGTCGCATAAGTACACGCACCCTTTTTATCCATAATATTATTTCCATTCTAAGTGCGGATCAATATGTGTACCATGTGTTCAAAGAAAACTTAGTTTAATATCAGAAAGTGGTTGGATGATTCGACAAAAATTATAAGTAATCTATTCAGCGTTACAAGGCACAGTTTAAACAAGAAGACATATTTAACTTATTAAGTTGTAATATGAAGTTAGTATAAAATAAAAGAACTGCAGAGTTGCACAAAAACATACTTTCATTTCTTTCATACTATAAAAAAAAATTAAAATAGCAATATATCTTTGTATTTACGTTCCAGCGGTAGAATTGCGCAGTAAAGGATTGGATTTAACATTACTAGAACAAGCAATGTAAGATAAAGTTTCTAGAATAGAAACGTACAGGTCAACGCAGGCCTCTACAGATGTTTATCAACGCTCTAATTAAGGTTGCCTTTGAGGCATGAAATCTACTGGACGCTTTGTCAAGGTTGCAGAAAACTTGATAAAAATCCACTGAACTGTAAACTGATAAAAGTAGCAAATTGTTATAACATTCTAACACTAATCTACAAGTTGTGTATTATGTAAGCTAGCAAGTATCAAAGGCGACATATTTCCACAGTAATAAGCCAGTGAGTCAGTAAATTTGGGATCGATAAGCGTCTAAAGCGCTTTATAACCCTAATGTAACCCGCTGGTAACGAGAACCGAAAACTTATCAAACTAATTACAGTAAATTAATGGAGATCGTCAGTTATTATGACCTGTGAAATATACAAAATGGGATTATTAAATTGGATAACATTCAAATGCAAATAGAGGACGAGTGGATACAAAGTTGTTTATATTATTATATTTCTCTGGCTTATTTTAACTGAAAAGCGAAAATTGTAGGTCCTTTTTTAACATCCACCTTAATTTTTTCACATGATTCGTAAACATTTCAATGATAAATAAAATAAACTGAATAGATACAAATCAATAACAACTTAAATTTTATTTTACGAATTAAATGTTCTTTTTTCTTTAATAGAATTCACCTCGGTCACGTCAAATTTTAAAGTTACTGAAAAGCTTTCCACTTGTATTAACTTCGACTTGTATATATTGACAGCAGGAAGATAAAACCTGACAAACCAACAATTGCATTGAAATACTCGTATCTTAGCTTAAGGTAACAAAAGACTTATTCAAGCTTCGGTATAGTATTTTCCTTTGAACTATAAATGTTCAATGTTTTAACATTTTCCTGTGAATTGCATATTTACGTGCTTGAAAACATTATTGGTCTGTGCTTGTTCTAAGAGACAGAGCGGGATGGCAATATTGCTGTAATACGGGTGTTACTACAGAGGAGCCTGACAATTAAATTGAGTGCTTTTTGATACATTTGTAGTTTTGAAAGATTACAAGTAAAAGGTTCGATTTACCCATTGGCTAAAACAAATAAAAGGGTTTTTATTGTTTTTTTTTTCGATGTTATATTTATCGATTTATAAAATATATTAAATGTCTCTATTAAGTGAACAGAAAAACTTCAAGTTCCATACATTGCGGCCATTACTAACACTATTTCACTTTTTCAGTTAGCTAAAATTATTTCGTTATGTAAAAAAAAAATTTGAATGTTTTGAAGTTTACGTGTTTTAAAGAATGATAGGTATTTTGTCAATGGTGTACATAATACAAGTTTTATTTGAAAAAAAAAAAGATTGTGTGCGAATCTAAAATTAACTTTATACAAGAATAATAACTTCGATAACATCATTGGAACGATAAGGATTACAACAAGGAAATATTAAAGCAGCATTTTCCATGGTACGATAACGTGAAAGGCTCCGGCATTTGGTTGAAGCTTTTCAACTCCAATATCCTTATTCAATGCGAACGGCGGTACCTGATGAAATTGCTAGATGCAGCTGCAGTTATGGAACCTGTGTAGACTTCATATCGCAATTTGAATCTCCATTGAAAGCACGACACGACACGACATAAAAAGGACTCTCCAATAAAGGGTGGTTTACCCTCCGTAATCACTTGCACGCGTTTTCGTGTTCAGCTAAAATTGTTAATCGGAAAAGCCTTTTCATGGAAATCATAATTTACTTTTCAAAACGACAAAACTAGAACGACTGAAAATTATTATATACCTACATATTATTTTAGTCACCAGCAACGCGACCGCGAGTAGTTGCACGGTAACAAGCATCCATACATCCAAACCATCCAAAATTTCGAATTTAAGAAAGAAATTGAATCTTTTAAGGTGAATTATGTCAATGATAAAAAGATTATTTGTTCTCTTGTGTATTTAATATTTTTGTAATTTTGTCAACTGAAAAACTTTTATGTTAAAATTGTGGTGGTCCTTGTCGTTTCAAAGAAAATAGTATTTTTAGCCACTATTATATGTTTCTATAGGAGTATTTCAATAGTGAAAACATAAAGTAACTACTTTTTACCATAGCATAAGTACTGAATTGAAAAAATAATACTAAGAGATAGTAAATATAGCTGTCCATTATTTCACGTCTTGATAATGAACTCTTAGGGTAAGCGCACCTGAGACAAGGTAAAGTGGTGGCGTGAAAACAAAACAAACAACTTTACTCCTTCTATTACTTTGAGTTAAATTATTTAATGTAACACTTTTTATAAAATTATTTAAGTAATACAAAAAATATCAGTAATTATTTCAGTGATACAAAAGGCAGTTATTTTAGAAACCGCGCGCATAGTGAGGAGGTTCCTGTCTGCTGTCCTCAACACTGTTGAGGTCACTTTTTCCACAGACCTCACCACAATCCCATGACTCAAGCATCAAAGGATTCCGCAGCTGGTGGTACACCATTTTTGTATAATAAATTTTGTTAATTTTTTTTAATAATACGTATTATATAGATAATAAATACATAAATTAATATGAAAATTATTTTAGTTATTAGCCTCTGTTGATGCTTTGTTTAAGAAAAAAAAGTTATAGATTTATAATATTTATGGATATAATAGCAACTTTGAACTTATAGATTTTGTGCTCCCGCGTGGCATCAATAGAGTTTTCAAAATTAGTAGCTGATAGCTACAAATGTTTCCTTACCCTGGACACGAAAAACTATTAAAATTTTAGTCAAAACTCAAAAGAAAACCCGCTAAAATTCCACGTTTAACTGCAAAGTCAAGTGCTCTGCTCCATTCATAACACCACTACGTTTGTCCAAGTCACTAAGAAAGAATTCCAGGGTAGAGTAAAATCCAACACGTAAAGAAACCTAACCTAAAAACTTTCTTTCATCCATCTTTTAAAAGCGCGGAGAATAATAAGGCCGCTTGGTAAACGCAGTCCGGTTTCATTTCGGTCCTTAGTGCCTACGTCTTGAGATGTCAAAGGAAAATCGCTACTTTAGAATGCTTTAAGTGTCCCATTTAATTTGATTGTAACAAAGAAGTTACGTCGTACCTAGAAAATACATCCTAGAATTCCATGGCACTGGATTAATAAAGTTTAAAAATTTCTTTTCTTTTCATTATCTTGAATAATCCGTTTCCTTATCTAAAGAAGGAATTTTACTGTTTTCTTGAAGGGCTCTAAGTCTTATTGATTTTGAAGTATCGCTGAGGGCGGATTGTTTATTAGTTGTACAAGTTAATCCTGCTTGAAACTAGTAAGTTTCGAGCAGGCCTAATTAAAATTGCAACATAACACCGAAGCGTAGTATCCCCTTGGTCATCTTTTATCGGTATTGTTTTTAGGGGATTGAATGTTTTAATTTGTTATACCTATAAAATCCAAGTCAGACACAAAACGGAATTCAGATAAAATTAAATGTAAAATTGAATTACAGTTTGATCGTTTTTACACACGATTTCTTAGGTTTCGACTTTTCGATTTCTTTCATGATAAGAGAAAAGTTAATTAAATAAATGTATTTATATAAGTTTTTTTTCTTTCCAAAGTATTATGTTCTATTAAGTATGATAAGAATAATGTGCGGAGCGATTTCTTTATTTACTAGACTTAAGCCTGACTGAGCTATTGTATCGACTTGGTATATATAAAGTTATATCACATAGCTAAAGTTGTTTCCATAGATAATTATATACTAACTTCCATCGACGAAAGTTTATGAACGTTGAAATTATTATAACGATGTTAATCTATTTTCGACTTATAAAATACCATATAAAACATACATTTCTTAATGTAAAAGTAGAACGAAGTAACTTTTTTTTAGACTATCCGTGCTAGACATACAAATGTTATATTTTGGTGAAGTAATATTAATGAAATTAAAAAAAATCCTTTGCACATCTAAACAATTAACAAGTTATACCTTCATAGCACTTTGTTAGTTTTTTTAAACAATAGCGATGGAAAACAATAAACGACACCGGATCTCTAAATGTATCCGCAGCTACGAAGCCGGCATTCTCTCGCCGAACTAAATGTTATGGACAAAGTTTCTAAAAGCTATTGTATAAATGGTTGCTCAGAAAAATCTAATACATTTTGCACAACAACTAAACCTTTTATCGACGCAGCGGATGGTAACTTTTTTATTTTATCAAATTTATATTTTATTTTAAACTAATGCCCTAGTTATGTTTAGTTTACGTATTCTATGTGGCGTAATAAAAAATTGGCTATAATAACTCACAAGGGTATCCATTCCAAGGGTACGGGTAATCCATTGTAAGTAAAAGAGCAAGTTAAAGGCAGTTGTACGTGGCATATCTTACATACAATTAGAGACCTTAGATAAAATATTAAAGGAACTAACATTGTGTACTTTTAGTTGCTTGCTGTATACTGTAACACAAATGTAAAGTAATTAAAGAATTATGTAGACCTTAGAATTGTTTACCTGTTATCATTTTTTAGTTTTATGATGATGTCATATTAATACGACTATATTGAATTGATACCCACACATATCAATTCAATATACTTCGTAGATCGTAACTCATCAATCACCAGTATGTGTGACCATTCATTTAACTCTTAACTTTATTACCAATTTCAAAACACGCTTCGTTTTCACGAGTTCACGTCAAGTCTAAAAATAACACAAATTGATGGATTTCATTCGTTTAAACACGTTCAATTTTTCTCCAGCAAAACCCGATTAGGAATTATTTGATTAATGACTAACAAAATGTCACGTCTTTATTTTATACTAGTTGTCGCCCGCGACTCAGTCCACGCGAAATAAAAAAAAAACTAATAAGATGTATATGTGTTCTTTCAGACTATGATCTACATGTGTGCCAAATTTCATTAAGATCCATTGAGCCGTTCCGGAGATACCTTCAAACAAACATCCATCGATCCATCCATCTAAATATTCGCATTTATAATATTAGTAAGATTTTGAGTTTTTATTTTCCACAAGAATTTTCTAGGATCCTCCT
The DNA here is from genome assembly GCA_026167825.1 of Papilio polyxenes. Classification (NCBI taxonomy): domain Eukaryota; kingdom Metazoa; phylum Arthropoda; class Insecta; order Lepidoptera; family Papilionidae; genus Papilio; species Papilio polyxenes. The sequence goes on along the minus strand of JAOPJD010000025.1, from coordinate 2,543,338 downwards.
TATATCCTTATTAAAGATCATCCTTGTATGAAGTATAAATATCTTTACAATAATAAAACGAGAGCAGTATAAATAGAAAGATGGCTTGGAATTTCAATAAAAGTGTCTAAATAGTTCTTAGCATATTTTGTGATGAAACTATAAAGTGCATTCGAGAGTAAAAATATCTCTCTTTGTTTTCTAAAAAGCTAGAGCAAAATATAAACACTGGCACAATGTTTGTTCTTCCTCTCACCCAACTGTAACTTTGCTGCGGATGTTCGTTAGTGACATTCACATACAAATTGTAAATATTTTAGTTTATTTTGATGATTTTTTTTACTAAAGCATAATATTATTTTATCTAATTATCTATCAAATCAATATAACATGTTCTAAATGTAGTAAATAATGAAATTTTTCGAAGATTCCCCAAAAAATGTGTTGGAAAATGAAAATTCGTAATTTCTGATTATAGCTCTGATTTATGGTGTGTTTTATTTTTATAGCTAATAGAAATTGTTTATTTGTAAATTTTACTATATTATTTCATGCAAATTTAATTTGTAACTTTGACATTTTTCCATCAGGTCATATGAACACGGCTGCCATCGACTTCCGCCCTACTTCTACCGGATGATGTTATGATGATATACAATTTCAAAGTCTTTGTGTTTACTTCTACTATACTATTCCTACACAAACTTAAACAGTCATTATATACTCATGATATAACTAACCGTATTTTAGATTAGAAAACTATGCCTTATTCGCTCTGACATAGAAAAATAACAGATTATGATGATTTAATATCAAAACATTGGTATTAAGACATATTGTTATCTCTCTTTTTAATAAGATTGATAAGGACAATTATTTTTAATGTGGATGCCCAATTTTTTAATGTCTTGCTGAGTTGAGACAATAGAAAACTAACCTTTTCTTAGGTAAGGAATATAATAACATTAATACGTGTTACCTAAAGTAACAATCTCCTCCCAAGTAGGGTTGGCGACAGTCAGGCGGCCGATAAAATTTAAGCCAAAACTTTAAGGTTTATAAAACCTTGTGTACCGACCCCACGTGAGTGGGAAAAGACCAGGGAGATGATAACCTAAAGTTACAATCTCGGCTGCATCTTTTCATCCCGTAATTACGAAATAAATACCATATTTTTCCACTTATTCGGGGTCCGAAATGACTTTGTTGATGTCATGACCAAGGCCCGTTAGTATAAAGAATGAGGAACGTTTCCTTCGCGTAAAGCTTTTTTACCACTAATTTATAGTTTTTTCTTTTTTCGACATTTCTAAGGTTTTTTTTTTACATATAGTCTGATAAAACACTTCAATACAGCCAAAGAAAAGGTTTTATTTAAAAAAGATTTTCAGGATGATCCGGTGATTGATATTCCGAGTGATAAGTAAATCTTAAAATTAAAAAAAAAAAACTGAAAGCTTCAAAGACATTCATTTTCAGACACAAGTAACAAGAGCATGATATAATGGTTTATTTGCTATGCATAAATTAAAATTTAACAAGTATAATTGCTAATTAATTAGGTTTGCGCTTCGTTTCCTTCCTATTCATTAAAACTTGGGCAACTCTAATACTTGAGAAACTAGCGGTATCCCACCTTGTCGGATGAAGTACTTTATACGCTACATGAATATTAACTTGTGGACGGATATTTTTGTTAATTTTATCTACGTTTTAAACTATATTTCGTTGCTGGCTATTTAATTAAACAATTTTATTGAAATATTGTAACAAAAACATCCAAAGATTGTGTAAAAGTTCGTCCTCAGAAAAGTGTCGTCATTTCCTCTTTAGATACCGCTTCAATTTGGCCTTCATAATTGGAATATTGGACGCCCTGCGATTGTACGACCTTTGTTTGACCTTGTGAGAGAACGACCAACCTCAAAATAATAATAGACATATATTTTTGTCAATAGATTTATTGCTTTAACTAATTAACGACAGTAAACCTTGTTAGTGCCAGGTGGTGAAATGTGAATCACCAAATTTTTAGGATAGATAAAATCCATAAACAGCTCTGCAAAAAAATGCTTTGATACTAGTTTTTAAGGCAGACTTTTTACGCCACTAAATCGTTAAGTGAGCCTTAGTGTAGATTAAGTACGAGAAATGTACTGTACGCGAGTACTTAACTCAACATAATATACTCTGAATACGGCGGCTAGTCAAGGAGGTTATTTTTTATTAGATGATATTTCATGTAATAAATTTTGCCTTTTCATCAAAAGCGTTTAACGTTTAAGTATAATTTGAACATCGTTCCGAAGATAAGATATATGCTTAAAAGAGCTTACGATTTCAAACTCTGTCGCTATGCAAACGAGAAAGTATTAATGGAGCTAGAGTACTTTGTTTGAAGCACTTTAGACTCTATCCTTCTCCGTGGCTTCTTACTTATGATTTTATATTTTTAATTTATAGGCAAATTTTGTAACAGACTGTTGGCTGAAAAACAAGGACGTTTCTTTGAATATTTTACTATTACATTCTTGTGTTTTTTTTTTACTTGTTCCACTTCTAGTTTTTCAGGTGTAAGGAAAATAAATTGTAATAAAATCTAGAAACTTTGTCGATTTGAACGAACAGCAATACAATGCATATGTTCAGGTGTTCTCGAGAATTGTTAAACGTCAGCTGGGTTTACGTTCATTAAATAAAAAGTAGTTTCAAACTTTTACAAACCGGAACTGTTTTTACAGATGAAAGTGTAACATTACCAATGTTAATTGAAGTCAGTTTATGATTTGGTGCAATATTCTCGGATATACTGTGTAAACAGCGTTGATCTTTTCCCACACTACATACATCATTGGAATGAAATACGTACAATGTTTTGTTTCATCTCTCATTCATTTGAGACATAGAATATTCTTAATATATATAAATCTCGTGTCACAATGTGTGTCCTCAATGGACTCCTAAACCACTTAACCGATTATAAAAAAATTCGCACAACATGTGCAGTTCGATCCAACTTGAGAGATAGGACAGCTTAAATCTCAAATTATAGTCGCAATTTTAATTTATTGCTAATTATTTGTCTGTTATTATTTGACAGTGACAATTATCTGTTAACTCCAAATGATTCTAACAGATGTCGATACCTTTCGACTGGGTTGAGTAAGTAATCAATAGATGGCGCTGCTATAGTAAAGCTACGAACCGCGCGGACGGAGTCGCGGGCGACAGCTAGTATATTATAAATTTTAATCTTATCCCCTTTTATAAGACTAAAGCTCCAAGTACGGCTAGTAAATTAGTTTGCTAATATAGGAGCGTATGTAGGTTTTACTAATGGTAGAAAAAAATGAATCATAATTCTCCCCAAGTGCAGGGATATATTTATACGTAGAAATAACTTCCTTGTCCCATATAATTTCGCCATGAATGGCTAACACGCAATGGCTACATATTTTAATAATAAATCTGACCAAGGGTGGGGTTTAACGACCTTCTTAATTCAACCAAAGCACGAGTTACGAAATTCATACATTCTCATTCTATTTTATTCTGTGCGTCATGGGTTTTCCGAAAAGTTTCCAAACGAGCTTGAAGAATAAGAATACTCAACTTATGTCATCAATTATATAACAAAAATCCTTTATATTATACTAGCTTCTGACCTCGACTCCGTCCACGCGAATTTAAAATAAACAACCTATTTGGTGTTCTTCCAGACTATGTTCTAAATCTGTGCCAAATTTCACCGAGATCCGTTATGGAGACAAAAATCCATGCATTCAAACTTTCGCATTTATAATATTGGTAAGATTTAGACATTGCGTCTTACAAAGTGTGGTTGACAGACAATGTTTAGTTGTAGTTGCCTTTGTCTTGAAATGAAGAGGAACCTGACATAATGAATATCTTTGAATATATGTCCTATTATAAGATATTCCTTAACGAAAAGTCGTTCGAAAACTTATGACTTAATTTATGAAAAACTCTATATGGCAATTGTGAAAAATATCACATCTAAACTTCTCAACTGTACACGTGTAATAATCCAAAGGTAGCAATTAAGCAATTAAAAGAAAACTAGCTGTCACCCGCGACTCCGTCCGCGCGGAATTAAAAAAAAACTTAATAAGTAGCCTTTGTGTACTTCCAGACCAAGTTCTACAACTGTGCAAAATTTAATAAATATCCGTTGAGCCGTTCCGGAGATACCTTCAAACAAACATCCATGGATGGATTCGGATAGATGGATGGATATCCATCCATTCATCCATCCGTCTAAACATTCGCATTTATAATATTAGTATGAATGACAAAAGCTCTGTATTGAATAGCAATTATTATTCTAAGCAGTTAAAAATTCAATATGTTCTGTCATTTAGTATCAATGCCACGTGTGTTCGCTCTCACATATTATGTTCAAGCGTATACTTTATTTCAAAGTTTTTACATATTTAATTATTAATAATCCATACCATACGTAATTTCACAAATTGTTCAGTATTTAGTCCCTACATACTAGAGAATAAAAACATTAAAAATGATTTAATACCAAATTAAAAGACAAAAAACTATCGTACTTTTCGTGTCCTATACCACGGATGAAAGCACTCGCCCTTCGTAAACGTCCCCTTTTATTTTTAAATCTATCAGATTAGATTCGTAGACTAGCAAAAGACATTACTAAGCTCATCGAAAGAGTCAAACGAGGTCACCCCTTGGAGTTTGGTAGGACGCAGTGGAATAAACAAACACAATGATAAAACTATAAAAGTTTTTTGTTGAATTTAAGCTTATATAAATTGTCAATTGGTTAGATATACTATGAGATATGAGATACAGCTGCAATATTAATTAATTATTATTTATAACAAATGAACGTCGGTGGTTCAGGTGGTAAGCACTTTACTTGTAATTTGCGGGTCCTGGGTTCGAATTCCGCCATGTACCAATGTGTTTTTCGATTTACATATGTACATTTATCCGACGTCCTTACGCTGAAGGAAAACATCGTGATGCAACCTACCAGAAATCAGATATATTTGAAGTCAACCAACCAGCACTTGACAAGCGTGACTGACTATGCCCTCGTCGCCCCTAACTTAGGGTAGGCTCCGAGCCCCTAAGTGGTAACGTATAGTGAGCTGATGGTGATGATTACACAAATAATAATAAAAGTGTTATTATTTGTAACTTACTCGACACTAATTAACAATTACCAACTTAATTTAATTTAATTTGACTTCTTTAACTTTAATTTAAATTTATAATTTAACTTAAATTTTTTGTGGGTTTCTAATCCCAAAGCAAACAACGTGTATTATAAATAAATTAGTAATAAATAAAAAAAGAACTGATTAAATAATTTTACAGATATAAAAGCTATCATAAGCCTCCAGATCTAAGATCGATAGTTCCACGGAATGCAGTACGGAGAATTGTGACAACTGGCAATATGTTTGCTCCGGGAAAAACGAACAAGATCAAGCCGAGGTGTCCCAAACATGTACTCGTATAACGTTTTGAACATCTAACATGCCAGAGCATAATTGGTGCAGCAGTCCGTCCATCGATGTAAATAATACTGCTTATATGTATGTAGTGTCGGTATTTGTAAATTGATACTTAGGGTAGTTATAAGGAATATGAAAATAAATCAGTCTGCATCTGGAGGTCGTG
>JAOPJD010000025.1:2520149-2533730 GCA_026167825.1 Papilio polyxenes | reverse complement strand
TTATCTTTATGTTCTAAACGTACTGTCTCATAATCTGACGATTATCTAGAGGGATTCGCCTGATCTGACAAAAAAAATTAGAAAAACGGTTCGGCCTTATTGGCCTCATGTTTTGTGGAGGTACTTAACCGGGTACAAGGTATCCCCCTGTATATTAATCTGCCGTGCTTTAGGAAATTCCGAAATCCCCGCTTGGGCTCCCCTACTATTATACCGCACTTCATAATTGATATTGATTATTACATTTGAAATTGTACTAGTACTTGTTTTTAAGGCAAGCTACGTATTTATTTTAAATTGTTATTATTAATAAATACGTATCTTGACTTAAACAAAAAAAACACCCATCACTTAACGACTACTAGACCGAAATTTATAAAATGCGAAGATCGTCATGTTGTTTGGCACGAAAACAATTTATTTTACCCCCAATTCGCGAAAACATCTTCCACTTCAAAAGGCAAACATACTTTTTCACTAGAAAAATAAATATGTGCTCTTTGTTAGACGTACCTTTCAGGGAAAGTTTTTCAGTCAAATAATTTTCAAAGAGTAAGAGGTCATCGTGTTTTTGGCATTATGTCAGAAGCTTCAGCAAAGTGCGTGAAAAATATCAGTTTACGAGACATATATAATCATACTTCTTACTAATGTTATAAATGCGAATGTGTAGATGGATGTTTGTTTGAAGGTATCCATAACGGCTGCGTGGATTTCGATGAAATTTGGCTTAGATGTAGATCTTAGCCTGGAAGACCACATAGGTTACTAATAGTTTTTATTTACAGCTTTTTTAGACAGCTAGTCTAACAATAAATTAAAGGGTTTAAATAACAATTAAATAAATTTATGATTTAAAAGTTTACATATTAACATTTGAGAAACAAAAAAACTTTGTTCACGATTAACGTAAAAACAGGAAAAAGTTATTTTTTCAATATGAATATAAGTATCGCTTTTTATTTATTTCTTTGTCCTTCCTGTTTCTTCTTTTGTGTGGCATTTATATCGCTTCCTGGTATAATCTTTAAGATATTTGCGAAAACAAGTTGTCGTAAATTACTTCTGTCAGCTAAAGGAATCCTCACGAAATTTTATGGCAGCTATTTTAAGTGCACCGTTCTATTTGGCGGAGTTTTCAACCTTTTTTTCATTCGGTATATATTGTATTTGTCTTGATGCCAAATCGAATGCTTAGATTCGTATTGGCTGTATACGGAATGACCTCAATGCTGGCAACTATGTTATAAGCTAGAACTGCTAGAATTTACAACTAAAGTTATATCCTAGCTTTTTTAATTTTAATAAGTAGAAAGATTAAAGTATTTTGAAGGGAAAACACTATAATTACACAATCATTTGTAATTAGTTTATCGAATATGAATCGAAGTGATTAAAACAAGACGATCACAACGACTAAACCAATGTCTGATGAATTCAATAAACAAAAATTCAAATTATTTAGTACTATTTAGTGATAAAAACCGAATGGATATCCTTTTTGGTTTAAAGAATAAATGATATGAGATGTAAGATAGTGTGAGAGATTACTAGTTCATTGATCAATGACGTATAGAAATTCTGTTTGGAATGTAAGAAACATAAGAAAATATTTCCGACATTCTATTAGGTAAGTGTTCTCACGAAAATATCATTGGTTATCTGATTAGGTTATACGAGCGCAGAATAATATTTTTATATTTATTTTATTACAGCAGTATACACTGAAACAACTGAGCGAACCGTACCTCGGTCTTCCAGAGAATTCCCGAAACATTCAAAACTATCACTATCAGTCTAATAGTTATAAAACACTAAAACACAGTAAGAAGAGTGTAAAGTAGTAATTATATTGTTAATAATAAAAGCGATAGGTCAATGGTCATTCACCATAAATAATTACGTATATTATATATATCTAGTTATTTCTAATAGATAATATATAGGGATTTTAGCTTGCTCCAAACGGTAAGTCAATTTCCTTAAACCCGTTTCCAGAAGGTTTTTACGTATTCACATATTAGTATTTGAATAATTAAAAGCCAGGATTCCACGTGAAGCACTATAAGCTAGTAGGTCGATGCTCGTGTGCATCTCGTGAAATTTTAACAGTTAACACCGAGAGTCTCCTCTGTTCAGCTATCAAATGAGAAACTATTAATAGCATATTTCAGAATTTGTCTAGCAAAGACACTTGTCTTTCTATAAACCTGTCAAGATAATTTTAAAATTAATTTCCAGTAATCATTACTTAGTTAAAGTAATCATTACTTTTAAATGTTTAATTAAATTCTGCCAATATAAGACTATTATCAGGAATATAGAGGTGGTAAAGAATGACAGTACCACTAAAGTATGTGATGATCACTACCTAGCGACAAGAGATAAAATAAGGTTGGCGACAGGCAGGCGGCGGGCCGTAAGAAAATTTACCCAAAACTTTAAGGTTTATAAAGTCTTGTGCGCTGACCCCACATTAGTGGGATGAGGCCAGAGAGACGATGAAAAATCAATTTACCGGTCACTTTTTAGCCCAAATATTTTTAAAGCTTATAAAAAATTAGTGAACTCATGAAATGGGCTTAAGAACCCCTTAGAATTCCTTACAAAATTTGCGTTCGTACATTTTGATCGATACTGAATTGAGATTTGGAAGCAGTAACGCTCGGAGGCAATTTTTCTACACAAAAATGTTCCAATTTAAAATGATTGCTGAAAATAAACATTTTATTTATCATCGCAACACCGAGGATAATCTTTTATCGATATAAAATGAAAATTGCTTTTTTTTGAACACCGATCACTTTCAAATTGTAAAACCAAAACAAATGAGACTATAGCTTAAGAGTTATTTTGGTTTATTATATGTGGTATATTATTTATTTTGGTTTATTTAGTTTTGGTTTGAAAATGACTTATCATTGCATAGATATTATTGCTATTTGGTATATTATTTTTAAACCTACTATATACTGATTTTACGTTTGTTAAGTAATCGAATGGTGGTATCATACGATTTATGGTAAGTATATTAAAAATTTTCAATATTTACTGAACCCATATTAAAGTGGCCTACATTTTATATTAAGGTTGTTATGTGCATTGACCTTTCCCATATTTCAGTGTCAGTTAGTTTCTATACGCATAATGATCTGAACGTGTGCCAACGTCGAAAAGTGGGTTGAATCTACTTGATTGCTACGATGTATTATTTCTGCAGAATATACTCAAAGTTACAATTAAGCACGTTTTTTCGGAGAATGACTTATGATCGAAGGTAAGTGTTGGTTTTACATTATTATAATGGTGACATTTGCGCTTAAATACTTTAATTGGTATCTTAATAATTAGCCGTAGCTATTTATAATGAAATAAAAACTATTTTATCGTTTTTACATTAAAGTTGTCCGAAAAATATTTGGATTTACGGAGCTAAAGGACTATAAGTACTTCATCAAGCACTGACTGCTTCAAGCTGTCGGTGTACAGCTGTTTGTATTTTTAGAAGTGAATATAAACTGAGGTCAATGTATGGCGAACGACTACTGATGGCTTAAATCACCTTTTGTTGCTGTTGGAATGGCATGCTTGAAACAGACCGTTCATATCGGCTCTAAAGAGTGTTTTTTTTTCGCCAGACGGTATTTCACAGCTTAAATCTGTAAAAGCCCAATCACACAATAATGCGAAAAGAATTGCCGAGATCCAATGGGAGCCATTTCTCATCTGAACCTCGTTTGAAGAGCAAGCTCATTTCCTTTTTTGAACGCTGTTCGTTACTCTCAACAAAAAGCCTTTATATTTCTCGTCAAAAACCTCAACTTTGATTTTTTCGCGTAATTGTTTCGAGCTATCAAATCGGTGCTTGATTAAAAAAATAAGAGAAACAAAATAAATGCTGACAGCAATACTGGCATTTTTCTTTAAAACATTTATTTAGTTTTATTTTACGTTGATTTTTTATTAGTCTTGATACTGTTTGCCTTAAATAGATGTTTACAACTTTATTACAGTTTGCTTTACGAATGACATAACAACCTAACCTAAATTAAAAAAATAACCAAAAAACCCAAATGACCGTGCGCCATCTGTTGTCTGCGTTATAAAACAAAGATATTAAAAATGTTAATAAAAACTTAATAAATCGTAAAGTTTATATGTAAAACTTTCTTATTTTAGTTTTTACTCGAAAACATCGAAAAAAAAGAAATAACTATGAAAAAAAAAAGTTACGACGCATGAGATTCGAACTTGTTTTTTAAAATATGTACATAAACTTACATACATTACACAAATTTTTGTACGCGCGAAAAACGTATTCTCACCATACCTTCCTTGTCAATCGGGTAAAAAATAACCAGTTTACATATCATTATATTTCAGATATATATTTTCTTTTTATATTTGAGTACATCGCTATAATCCGTTTACTTACAAATCAATAACGCACAATAGAGATCACTAAAGGATTGTATGCGGGTCTTGTTTATTGAAATAGGTTCCCGCATGCGGCTTCTACGCTAAACAAAATCTCCACGTGTAATACTTGGTACAGTCAAGGACGTTTATTTACTACCCATTTCGTTAAAATGTCACTTAGCACTCATAATGCAATTAGATCTAGAACTAGTCATAGCAATATACGTATACGTGCTATGTCTCTTACAGTTTGCTGTGCAATTATCGATCTTAAGTGGGTAAGGAATTTATTTCTCTTACTGTTCATTACTTTTATCGAGATCTATTAGGCGATCTCAGTCATAAAAGTTGACAATACACTTTTATGTTATTGGACGAACAATAAACTCGCGGATTTTTGCTCTAGCGTCTGTGCAATATAACACTTAACTTAATTCCTTTATAGATTGTAAACGACTTCTGTGAACATTACGCTGAAAACAAATCTTCGCAAAAATAGGCCGTTAACACCGCAAAGTGCGTTGATTTCACAATGTTCTATGGAAAAAAAATTGTCTTTATACAGCCCTTATAAAGTTTTCTATTAATTAATAAAAAAATCACATTTCGCGAACATGCTATTTTAAAAATTTTGTGTCTGTTAGCATATCTGCGTTTGCTCCGGGTAATCTCAGAAACAGTTGTTGATTCTGACGGGACCTTTATTGGTAGGTAACGAGGTGATGTGCGCGGGAGTACCTTAGGCTATTTTTTTATTATTCTGCGCTCTCAATGTCGCGGGCATTAAAATAAATAAAATGAATTAAATAAATAGAATTAGAATAATAACTCATTGAATTTTTAACGTAAACATAGACTTAGTTGAACATTCATTGCAATAAACGAGCGAAATAACGCAAAGGATGCAATAAAATTTGTCAAAGTAAAAACTTTTCGACTCAAAAGTAGAAAATGCAGTCAGCAATTCCGCGACATTCCTTTATGGTAAGGTTTTTATTTATTTCATTGGCTAACCTCCGACTACCCTCATACTTTTATAGTCGTAATGTGATTGTTGGAACAATTCTTTGAGAAGAAAATTTATGTTTTATTTTATATCAACTGATTTCAATAATGTTACCCAACAAAAAGGGATTACTATGACTATCATAATAAATAAGTTTAAAAATCTTAATACTGTTTGTTAAACAAATTCTTCTTTTCTACATATTGGCGGCCCAAACCAAAGGTGGCCAAAATATTTACCTAAGACTAATTTAATAAGTATATTTAATCACTGAAACTTTTATACTTTAACTTCAGTAAGAACCTCTATTTCTACATTTAAAATTTAATGTTTACGTATAATATAGTCAAATACTACTCGTCACCATGAATTTCAGGTTATCGCGTATTGCTCTACTACAGGTTGGATGAGGATCCAACCAGTAGGTGCCGCCTGCTTCGCCTCGCGAACGCCGCAGCACGACGTTCTCTCGCCGTTGCCGATTGAACGGGATTAACACATTTTGCGACATAATGTTTTGCTAACATATGTAATATGTATATCTGTATCACGTTGAATCGGAGACGAGTGGATGCCGCAGCGATCGTGAGGCGGGGCGGTGCCGGGTGGACGAGTCGTCGTTAACCCTAAATAAATTAAATTAGAAGATCGATGTTGTCTGCAAACATGTATCTTATTTTTCCAATACAAATGTAGCATTGATACCAGGAAAGATAAAATGTGAGTGTATTTTATACCGATACTGTTGCAGAATTCTATAGTAACCTTTGGGGTATTTCGTTACTTTCGTGGCAATAAAAAGCTAAGTACACCCTAGTGTCGTCTGGTGCCGAAAACCCTACCTGAAGCGATTTTAAATGAACGTAACGTGTAATTCGGTCGCTTCGAGCCCGCTTTGTTTACTTTTCCCGTAGACTCTTCGCTTTTATTGGAATGTTCTTTCAGTTTGATTAAATCGATATCGAACTGAATCAAACTTTATTGATGAATTCAAAAGTAAAATATAAATGAAGAATTTAGAATTATTCATCACTAGTACCATTAATATTTTTTAAACAGAAAAAATATAAGTTTTAAGTAATATGGTAGGTATTTAATTAAAAAATCATCTATTTGAAAAGCTAAAAAATAAAACATTTATAGTTGTAGCGTATTTGTAACTTTCATTGTAAGTATCCGAAGAAAAGTTTATATCTTCGCTCTTCAGAGCGTTGGAAATCACTTTTTTTATTTTTAAGCAGACATCTTGAAAGTTTTAAGTTACTCCTTTAGTCGATTCCACTACCTTTTATGTCGTAATCGTCCAATATTCAACTCAAGTAATAGCCAGTTGTTCGTTTCTCACTCGCTAACTTAAAAGAAAGAGAACTAAAACTGATTGAAGCTGAAACATTGGATATAATTTTAACATACAACAATAGGAATAGGATGGAAAAGTGAAACCAAATAACAACAGCACATTAGCTATATACAATAGCATATTACTCGCAACGCAAAGATACAAAATATTAATATGGAATATTTACATTGCCTTGTGTAAGTATCCTATCGTGTATTGTCTCTTGTACTTACGTAAGTAGATTCATATTTCTTAAAGAACTAAACTCGGCAACAGTGTCTCCTTCACCGGACCAGATAAGTTTGTACTCTTCGCATAGTTTCTATGAAGTTATATTTCATTTTTCATCATTGTAACCCAAGTGACAACTGGCGACGCTCAATCGATCAAAGTCATGCCCAAACTTATTATAGCTTTCACTTCAAAGTAACTATAATACTGTGAAAGAAATTGGAATAGCCTTTTATTTATTGCTGTTGGTTTTTCCTCGTCGACGTTTCAAAAAGCATAAAGTAAATTGTATATGAAAGATCTTTGGAATATTTAAAGACCAAACTGTACGACAGTATTTTTTTTAAGTCAGTAATTATTGAGATCTGTTTTGTGACTAGTTATTGGTTGTAGAAGCTTGTCTTTGCATAAATACAAGTTAAAGCTTACTTTTGTAAACTTCAACACACAATATGTATGTTTTTTGGAACAGTTTTTACATATCAGAATAAAAATAATTTTGCGTGCATTTTATATAAACTCATCTTTTACATTTTAAACTATAAGAAAACTTTTGAACGTAAAGGAAAAATGTACCGTCACAATATATTTAACGGTGTCTGCGAAATTTCATTTTTCGTAACACTCGGGGCTTGGCTGAGAACATCGTAAAGTTTTATTTCTTGGCGTTTACACGACTTTTTGGCACTAACAGCGCAGGTTGGCTTAAGGTCACGAATGTTATGCATCACTAACATTTTACCATTAAATATAAAAAAAAAGTATTGTCCAAAAGATAAAAAATGTTATTTGTGCGCGAAACAACAGCTTGTTACAGCTGTTGCTTTGAATAAATTTTAGATTTTAATTTCTTGTTATAAAGACTTCTTAATAAGGATAAAAACGTTTTTATGTTTTGGCTATGAGTGCAAAATTTTAGGTTTGTTTATTTTTAAAATAATTATTAATTATTTAATAAGAAAACGTAATAAAACTAATGATTATTTGATGTTGGATTATGATGATGATGATGATGATTGTGTTGATGTTAAGGGGTTGATGAAACTACAAAATAATGTAGTTCGAATGCTTTTATTTTATCACAATAGAAAAAAGGGCAATGTATTTCAGACGTTCTATTCTTCAACAAGCCAGCAAGGGTAAGGAATTCTGTTCTCACAAACTATTTCATAATTATACGCACGCCGGCTGAGTGCGTGTTCAATAAAATAATTATTAAGTATTAAATTACTAAATATAAGTATTTTTCAAACATAATTATTAACAATAATATTTTGATAATCTAACTAATTGATTAGGAACCCAAAAACTTTTTTTTAATCTCCTTGACCTTTAATTTTGGACTAGCATAAAAAAACGCTGTTTCGCCGATTTACTTCAACATTTTCACACGCACTATTACGTGCAACCCTTAGTTATAGCCTGAACTATGTTGTCTCACTTACGTGGGCTTGCGTTGGCTATATCGATGTAGGGACCACAAATTTAATTGACCCTTTGCCGATCCATTATTCATGATAGGAGTCCATTTATAACTTACGCTTTTAGCTAGTGATTTATTGTTGAAAATTTAAACTTTTAATGCAAACGCGGAAGCTGAGGGAAGTTTTATGCGGATACATGACGTGCATATCTATATGTCATCGACAGGTCATGCATATCGCACGTTTGCAATTTGTCTAGGCAAAATGTAAATAGTCAGAAAATAGCATAATTCACAAGTATATGTATTATATTTTGACAGTTAGTTATTAGTTTAAAAAGTGTTCAAATATAACACGTCTATTTGTGAATGAATTCGTTCGATATATAAATTGCCGATTCTTTACAATTTGCTTAGTCAAATTACGAACAGGCGGCGATCACGATCGGTGGTTGACTGAGATATATAATATCCATCCATTACGGTTTATACTAACCATTGTTATTTGAACAAAACATGTCAAAGGCTTTGATTGATTTGGCTGTCGACCAAATACGTTCCCTTCATTGCAGTTTGTTTAATGAACCAAAGCATGGTGGATTGTAGACGAATTAAGTGGATGAATTAGGTATGAAACAGTAGATCGTATGCTTAAGTCGCTAATTACTAGCTAGTATGAGCTCTGCAGCGTAATTTATTTTATTTAAGTAGTTGTAAATTTAGTGAAAGGTTTAAATATAAAGAAATGTGTGTCGACTGAAATAACTTATGTATTAATTTAGAATACGAAAATGTAATGTTCGTAAAAAACGGGATTCTTAGCTGTGCTTAATGGTGGTAAGGATATTATACTAGTAAAAACCTAACATAGAGTAAGTAGAGTATAATACGTAAAAATGTTCAGACCTAACATAGAAATCTGTTTAAAAAATAGAAAATTAAACAACTTTTGTTGCATTCTGCCATTAATATAGAAGAAAACTATCAACTATACAATATCATTTAAAATGAAACCATAAAATCCATACATATCACCGAATGAATTAACAAACAAACAAAATCATTCATTCATTCAACAAATGATTGTACAAGTAGTTGTTTCATTCCTTTGTATTGCTCAAATTGAAACTCAGCCTTAATGAGAGGTAGTTAATACCGCGTGTTACGTGCCTTTTGATAACAACCTGAATAATAGCGAACTTAGAGCTTTGATTGTCATCATTGTGACTTCTGAAGTTGATTCAACTAATTTATTCAGGATTATATTAATACATGATAATATATAATGATGTAATTTATATATACTTTTAATACATAAAGTAAATATGAATATATTACAAACTTTGATAACCAGCTTTGGTTAATGTAATATAGATCGTTAAAGTAGTTAACTAGTTTTACTATGTTTGAGGTAAAAAAAACTTTTCAGCTATACGTTGGTATAAAATATAGGCGAAAAATCATTGTTTTTTTTATATCTAAGTTCATCATATTAAAACTATTACCTCAACGTTAATTAATATTGAGCTAATTTAGTCTATACTATGTTTAGCCAGTATAACATCTTAACTAACACTCATAGTGGCGTTCGTTAAATAACAAACATAATTAAGTACATCGCTTAAAGGCGACATCACTTAAGATTAGAATCTTGTTTATCCGCTCAGTTCACAATCTCTACTTCATTATCTAAATGAATATTAAGTAACTATGTAGTTATTCCAAATAGTTACTGGAAATTTATACCATAAATGTTGTTATACTTTTAACAGTTTTGATCATACATTAATTTTGTTTAGTTAAGTTAAAAAAAAAGGAATCCAAACTATTTTTTTCTTTTGCTTTCGTGTCCTTTCGATTTATAGCTATAAAAAATTGTTTTAGAGAATAAAGATTTGTTTATTTATTTGCTTCAGATAAAGTAAAAAATTACTGAAAATTATTTATTAAAATTAAGTATTTTTATTAAGACACCATCAACTATTTATAATAAAACAAAAAGACATCGGTAATAAGTTATTCGGTTACCGAACATCCCAGCGCCATTTGATTCATTTACCCACTTTGGAGATTGTACGTTTAGTTTAAATTGCATGCACCTTGGGCGTTTTTTTTTTTAAATTTTGACTATTACTTGGCATTGACGTTTACGTCTCGGAAATCCATGTATACGCTGACAATGTAATCAATCGCAACCATGTCCAAGAGTTTTAAAGTCATTTCTTGATGTCCAAAAAGTACTCACGACGGATTAGACTATGTGCAGTAATTATTAGAATTAAATTTAAATACTAAACTAAGCTAAAAACATTGTATTACTCTTACAAAGAAACAACAACTTTTCTTAAGTAAGAAGAGTAGGAAACGAAGTAATAAGTCTATCGTTCATCAATTGTAGCAATAGTTAGAGTTTAGTAACACGAAGTCATTTGCTATGTTACTTCGATGAAGACAAATTTTAGATGAAAAATTGATCGATTATCGTTGAAAGCATTAGCGTGACCCTTATCCATTATATCACGTGTACTAAGACGTGAAATCGTGCTTCAGAAGCCCCCTAATTGATTTATTACCCAACTAAAAAAAAAATTTTGACCTCTTTTATCACATGCTAACTGATGATACGTAACATGTAATGAAATGTAAGGTAAAAATGAGGTCGTCGAAATCTGTCATTGGAACTGAAAAATTATTCTGTTTATTCCGTAAATCTGCTAGCGGTCTCGTCTCCTTTTGTAACTCGTGATTCTTTTAATCTTTTTAATTCTATATAAACTGGCACACTTATTTGTCATGGCTTAGATAGCCTATGAATCTCTTACACTCTCTCTATATAATCTCTTGAACTCTTGGTATATTTAAGCTGTGACTAGATGTTTGGTATCTCGTATGAGATGAGATTGGGCCACACCATTTGTGTTCCGCACATTGCCACAAAATTTTAAAAACAAGCAAATTTAAACTATCTTTCATTTGTTACTTTTAATTTTAAGAGAAAAAGGCTTTAATTTATTTTATAGCTTTTAAAATAGCAATCGACTCAACTTAGTTGGAATTTGCTTCAATTTAAATTGCAACAGATAAATTAGAATGAAGCGAGAACCTTTCAGAAACCACGCCAAATGGGGAATACAAAACTGCTTTGGATTCCGGGAACTAATCATACTAACCGTTGTATAATTTAAACGCTAGAAATTTCACGTAGGATACCTTTGATATAGTTAGAGCCAATTATTGCTTTAAGTCGGATTACATTTCTATTTCGACAATAATGGAGGATTTCTGTTTAAGGAGAGTCCATTCTCCGCCTTATGCTTATCTTATGATTAAGGTCTGATAAGTATAGGCTTTGATCTTTCCTTTTAATAGCTTGACAAATACACCCTCAACCTTTTTTTACATAATGAACGGAAGATCGAAGAATAGTAAATTAATCTGTCAATAATCAATCTGTATATAATAGACATATTAAAATTGAATAATTGTCAATATAAAAAACTAGCTATCGCAAGCGACTCCGTCCACGCAGAATGAAAAATGAGTAGCCTATGTATTCTTCCAGACTATGTTCTAAATCTGTGCCAAAGTTCATTAAGATCCGTTGAGCCGTTCATCCATCCATCCACCTAAAAATTCGCATTTATAATATTAGTAAGATGAATGAAGGTAAACAAAAAAATAAGCACTACTTATAACATACGTTACGATACAATTTTGCAGCAATTTTTGTATTAGTTTTTACAAAATTTTAATTTAATTTATCAAAAAGATAGTGAAAATAAACAAGAAATAGGAGAGTTTCCGTTTAAAATAAATGATACCATTTAATTATTAATCTTAACCAAAATTTTAAGCTATAAATATATATAATTAATAACTGTAATAAAATACAAAAGTAATTTACAAAGTCGACACGAACGGATTATGCTTCGCCACCATTAAAGAATATGACAATTATAACAGAGCCTGGTTTCAAAAACAAGTATCTCATTTTCGTTTTTTTTTCTGCAAAATGATTAAACTTGAATAGATTTTTATTTGCAATATTATGAGTAGTTTTTGAGTTTAATATAGAATGCTTAGTTTTTAACATAAGTAAAGATTCATTAAGTCGAAGAAGATAGATATATTTAAATGAATAAGTATTTAAGATTTGCAGTGTTGTAATACTTACAGAAACTTTAAATTCAATGTTTATAGCCCCATTTTCAAACAAACAAATTAATAACAAATACACACAAAGAGAAGTTATGTTTGAAGATGTATGTCACAAACAATCTTGACTAATATTATAAATGCGAATGTTTGAATGGATGGAACGGATTTAAAATACTAGGTTAATATAAATATCTATATATAAAATGCATGTATGTATGCTTTAAAAATATTTGGCCTAAGTTGACACGAAAAATATAAAAATAACAGTGGCCGAATGTACAGGAAATTAAATTAATGATTGATCCCTTTTACCGTTTTCACAATCACGCGATCCTTTATTGTAACTGCTTTTTGTGTATAATACACGTAAATAACAATATTCATAAACATAATACGATGGTAAAAAAAGACATTATTGTAAAGACCTGGAAATAATCCATGTGGAAGAAGTCCGAATCACTTCAGAAAATCACACAGACGAAGATCTTAAGTGATTAAAAACCTCATTTCAAATGTTAACTAAACTTTTCTACATTTATTTATCTCCTTTCAAAAGATTAAACAATATTTTATGTACAATTTAAAGAAAAATACATAGAAAAATTAACTCACCTAGAACGCTACTCAAAAACAGTAAATATATTAAAAATACTATGGCCACAAAACAACAACGTCCAGAATCTTTCCAGCGTATAACCAACGAATAACCACAATACGATAGTTTACCGCTTATTACACTGGGTACATATGTTTGTATGTTTATACATGAATAATATTGTATAATATGTAAATATCATAAAATTTTCCTGTTACTCAAACTTGTCATACGCAACTATATTGTTAATAGCTACGATATCATTTTCAACAAAGTCTTAAGGTCAATGGTTCAAATTTCAACGGTCTATCGATCTTAGTATTTTATGAATATATATATATATATATATATATATATATATCTTAATATATATATTTCTTGTGTGCGTGTGTATGTGACTGAACTCCTCC
>JAOPJD010000025.1:2500918-2511022 GCA_026167825.1 Papilio polyxenes | reverse complement strand
ATTATTTGACAGTCACAATTATCTGTTAACTCCAAATGATTCTAACAGATGTCGATACCTTTCGACTGGGTTAAGTATGTAATCAATAGATGGCGCTGCTATGGTAAATTTTTTATTCCGCGTGGACAAAGTCGCGGGCGACAGCTAGTATATTATAACTCTTAAAGTGACCAGTTCGATACATACGAAATTCGATCCTGATTACCAAGAGATTTTAATTCCTTGTACAGCTTTATTTTACAGTGGAAGACGTTAGCAACATCTGTTGCACGAATAAGTGGGCTCGACCGGTGAAATTCCACGAACACACAGAAGACAAGCGTGAAGTAGATGCAATTCCACGCTGATGAATAAGGCTTGCTGGTTTACCATCTTATAACATAAAAAAAATTTCATATACATAGTCTTGATATGTTTTTTCAATAATATATAAACAGTCTCGTGAAAAACCGTAAAATATAGGATTATAAACTAAGAAACAAGTTTAATTAAACATAAAGCTCTTTCTGTATTCGTTCCTTAAATTATTCCAATTGTAATGTTTATTAATAATAACGATGCTTTGTACAAGATATTTGTAGAAGATATTTGTCTAATGTGGTAATTCATATTCCACAACACTAGTATTAGTAATCCGCTGTGTTATTTACATTAAACTTCACTTTAAGCATTTATATCGTGGTATTATTTAAGTCGAATTATTTTAAGATTTATTATACAAATATATATTGGTTTTTAAAAACGCCAATGGGCATCTAACTGACTATCTAACTCTGGATAATATTACGAATCTTATGACGGCACAGTCCTCAAAATCTGTGCTCACATTTAGACCTATGTAGTTACATATAAACACACATACTCGCAAATACATAATCCCATCAGTTGAGCACAAATATATTTAACGGAGATATACAATAGTGTTTGTTAATTTCCACTTAAATGTTTTTGTAAACATATATATCCATGTTATAGTCACTCGTATCTATGCAAATGCAACGAGCATTATGTTAATATAATACAATAAGAAATTATTTTCCCGAAATAAAATTATTGACTAGGAACGGTTGAATTGTGCTACGCCAACTGTATATCAATGCCCTAATTCTTAAAGCAAAAGCAATTATTTTGAAGCTTTATTTTACATTACGTTTTCCGCAGTTTCCTTTTTAAAACAAAACAACAAAATATTTAAAAACGCAAAAATAAGTATAAAAACAACGACATAGAAAAACAAATCGATTTTCTGTTAATCGATTCTTTGTTATTTATTTTATTTTTAACTAAAACGTGTCACAGACAATAAATTTGACTAAGAAAATTCTGCATTGTCAGCTTTTACTTTAGTTTTTAAATACAATTGTTACATGTTTCAAACCTAAGGGTAAGTACACAGTTGGCACTAAAAATAATCTATCATATCATCTCGTTATACACGTGTCTCGGTAAACATTATGGCAGCAGCAACATATAAAAATGACAAAAGAATTATTTTTTTAACAGCACTGTGACAAAAATTTGCAACACAATCGAAACGAAAGCAATAATAGTTTACCAAATCTAGATAACACTAATCGGATGATTTTTTCAATGCTTACATATTTATAAGGGATTGTAATGTTAATACATCAAACAAATGGAGTTAAAAAATAAACACGCGGTATCAACGAAGTAAAAAGTCAAAAAGCAATGCCATTGAGTTCTTTTTTTAAATTACGAGTTAATAAATTCACCAACTCACGCTAGTATGTAAGTTTAAGTAAGAGTATAGAGTATAGTAACTAGTCTCAGTTAATTAAAGTAATTTATACCTAAGATTTTATCAAGTAAATAGAATGTCGAATCCTAGAGGCGTGTACAATGCTCCTTAACTTATAACTTAATACTTATAATAACTTAAATAATTTTTCGTCGAATGTAATCCATTTGATTGACGTCGATAGAATACACGAATTACAAATTATAAGTTATTAATTCTAAAAATACTAAACAAAGATTATAAAAGGCTTGAAAATTAACATCACTGTTTCGTAGTATAAATCAGTGGGAATTGCCCTTGACTTTCGTAGCAGGCTACAGATGTATGTGTAGCTCCATGGTTTTATAGTTTGACTCTGATAACTGGCGAACTAATCTGGTATAAAGCCGGTACGTGATAGAAACACTCATAGATATCAAAGTTACTGTTGAAATAACAAACTGTTATTTTACATATTTTTCTAACTTAATAGTTTAACACCGCATATTTTTATAGTCAGTATTAGAAACGTTTATACGGAACTAAAAACTGCATTTATTTTATTTTTAATAGCCTTTATATTTAGGAATAGATTGTTTGTATTCACCTTTAATATGCGGGTAGTACCTTTAATATAGGGTAGTAGTTGTTGTTGCCTTTTTAAAAGACAATTACACTTATTTCTATGGCACCCACTATGACACTAGGAAGGGGAATAGGATTGACACACTTCAAAATGAATTAATCCGCCAAATCTCTAAAAAGATCACATCAATCGATCAGGAGCTGTTTTGTATTTTATTTTATTTCAATGGAAACCTTGTTGTATATTTTAAAATTCAATGACCTAATTTTATCGTTCGATGTTTTTGCCGTATTCGAAGCCGATGCCTCTCCGGTCAGATGAACACTACTTCCCGTTTTATCCCGGCCGCAATCCCTAACTTAAGCGAAACGGATTTTGCGGTCGAGAGTTTGCGAAATGAAAACACTGCAAATTCTGATTTTGTTGTGTTATAAAAACAATTCCAGCATTCACAGACTTATCACGTTCCAGTAAGAACACCTACATTGAAACAAAACCAAATAAGCGTATTTAAAACAGCGATTACTTTAATAAACGCACTACTCTTGCGTATATGTTGTTGAATTTTTGTAAAATAATTATTGTGTTACCAAATTATTAAAAGAGGAGTCAGTTGAATCTGTCGATTTAATTTGACGTAACCTTAATCAACCCATAATGACATTAATACCAATATTCCCAAAAGCAATTGGAATTAAACTACACGAAAATATACTACGGTTCAAGCTTTTCGTACGAAAAATATTAACACACTGTCCCATAAAATAAACATTTGTTTTAACGTTTCTAACAAATTAAAAATTGTATGGACACCTTTATAACTAAGTACATAATAATATTGATCATTTAAGCATATTTTATGGAGAAATCCGAGTTTTATATACGGTAAATACTTTAGCCATCTACGCGACATAGATAATTGAGGGGGGGTTGGTAATTACAAGGTCGGCTTGCCTGGCTTTTTATTACAATTCCTTTCATTGCTGTTAAATTAGCGACTGTGACGTAGTAATGTTGTAAAACTTGTTGCTAACGAGACACGTAATGGGTCGAATTAGTGGACTCTTGCTATTGTACTGAAGGGTCTCAGTGGCCATTGTGTAAAATAACCGTATACAACATTACGTATATATGTACAACTTTCCCCTAAACTTTTTACATAATGATAATTTACTGTAAGAAGCGAGGACGGAAACCCTCGCGGGACTTTTAAATTTCTCTAAACTGTGTACTGGCTAAAAGTTTTATGCGTAACATAATAAAATATCAATTATGTTTAAGAAATATATGCAAACTTTTACTTATTTTAAATTACAAAGGTGCCTTTTTAATATGATAAATACTTTGATTTTTTTTTTTGATTTCAGTTATAAAGCATATTACCAACTATGTTGTACCACGAGCGAGTACCTATAATAAAGTATTGATGTACTATCTAGCTATCAACATGCTATGAAACTGCAGTTAATTAAATTTTTGATAAGCCATTTAAATGCAAATGTAGTATTTTTAGTGCCAGTGTCACGGAAGCTCTATATAATATATAGTAAATTGAAGGATCCAACAATACTTGATCCAAAAAAACAATTTTAATTTCCACAAATAAATTAGTAAATATAATATATAAAATTATCAAGAACCTGATTTCGGATAGAAAGAACTACTTGATAATGAAGTCAAAAATAGAAGTAAAAACCATCCTAAAATAAAGATCGATCAAATTACGGACTATAATTAATGGCGAAATTTAATCAAGAACAGTCAAGTGATATCTTAGTTAATCCCGATTTTTACAAGCTATGCAACTTGTCATTACGCGAATTAACATAAAAGTCGCCAAAATGTCTGACACGCGAAAATATCATGACTTCATAGTCATGGATTATCTAATATCTAATAACATTTTAGGTGACAAAATGCGGTAGCTCTAAAAATCAAGTTTATATGTGGTATTAATCTCGAGTAATCTCATATCTGAAATGCCGCATTAAACTGTTAATTGAAATTTTAAGAGGATCTATCTAATGAGATTTACATAGATTACAGAGATGATATGCTGCCTATAATAGAAGAGCGACAGATGTTATTTAAATACTGCGACCGGGAAACTGTGAGTTTACATATACAATGGCGTACCTATTGACAGGCAAATGAGCAAACGGGTCACCTAAATGATTTAACCATCACTAGAAAAGTAAGGAATAAGATAAGGAGAATAGCGAGATAAGTCTTTAGCAACTGACTTATAACGTAATACGGAATTACCCCATACGTGTGGTATAGCATTTTTTTATTCTTGAGGTCCAACTCATAGATAATAAAAGAACGGATATTAATATAAATTATTGCTTTCAACTCAACCATGTCCAAGATATGGACGTAGTTTTGGGAGACTAGAGTAGTCACACTAGAGAAGTGAAGCGACTTAAAGTGGTCCTACATGAAACACAAGAAAAATTAGACTGCCAGGAGATTTCGTTTCGTATTAAATGTAAGAAATCCTTTGAAAATCATATATTAAATCAACAGTAGACTTTATGGGTATTAAATAAATCTCGAAAGCAAGCGTTGTAAGCTAAACGTTTGAACACTTGAAGTGAAGTCGCGTGGAAGAAGCAGGCGTATGAGCTCATACTCGCTGCATTCGCTACCTAAAATTGGTTTAGGTTATCTCCTCGGATAATATTAGCTAACACCTACAACATATATGCTTTCGAATCTCAACGATTGCGCTATTAATAGTAATGTATTTACAACAATATTATATTTACATTATTATATTAACACGTGAAATCTTTGTACCGCTTTTTAAGGAAATTGTGGGAACAGATGAACGTGAAAGACACAGTTCAACTTAATGAGAAGTGTATTAAGCAATTTTTAATGAAAAAATAAAGAAATTCTAAGAAAGAATAAAAAAAGATAAAAAAAGAAATATTTCAATAAAAACAACATTAAGGTCACCACTTTCGATGCGAACCAACAAAATCGTATGGAAATGTGTATAAATTCCAAGTTTTGTGAAAAGACTGAAATGCTCTCATTTAATTATGGCTTGACACCTATATATGTACGTCCACAGCAACTGGTCGACGGTTTTTATAAAATATGAGGGACCTCTTTTTAATATTGAAGCTATATTTAATCATCTAATTTTTTTAATACAATAGTATTCTTAATAAAAATTTATGTCAGTATAAAATATTAATAAAAGTACATTAAAATACTACTATATATTATATTATATACAATTGTATTATCTTATATCTATATATAGATATAAGATAGATAATAAAATGCGGCTTTCTTTAGTCATGTTGAAATGGCCTTTAGCTTGAATAATCTTTTAATACTATTTACGTTTTGTTACGTGTTTACGTGAGTTTCCACTACCAAAGTACTCATACAAAACAGTATGACATTTCTCTCATTTTCTATGAAAAAAAATATAAGTATATGTTGTTATTCATGTATTACGACGATGACATCTCGCTGTATTATATATGTGTATCGCAACATGGGCTGTTAGACAAATTGTTATTGACTCGTAAACTAAATTGACGCTCAATCATTTTTGAATATATTAATATGTCAATATATCACATCTGACTTACAATTTTGTTTTTAATGTTGTTCATTATATGTTATATATTACATTAGTTATATAAAATGTATATTATCAATATTTTCCGAGAACAAAGCGCTAAGATGTAAAAATACAACATCCATTATTTGTAGGTATTTTTAATTTTAATACCAATTAAAAATATTATTATGCAACAAAATTGTCAAATGTTGTTAATTTTGCTTGTATTGCAAACATTTTTTTAACAACTGTTTGATAAAGTTTTTGTTAAAAATAATAAACTTACATTTACAGGTACAACTATGTCTATATCGCCCATAGAACTAATAGAAAATTCAAAAACATATCAAAAAAGGAAGTAACGAATATAAAATCAAGATCAAGTATAAAACCAATAATATAGTAAAAAATTACTAAATTAGATTCCTTGAAAAGTAAAAGTTGGGTTCGATAATGCTAAAAGAGGCGTCTACAAAAAGAATCTCGTTCGACGGCTTAAAAAATAGACACGTAGGTTTATTTCTTTAAAGAAATTACTATTTAAGATTCTCAAGACATTAAAGAATGAACCCCAATAGGCGCCTGATGGGTAAACGAATTTTCAGAAAACACGTGTTCGTACTTTGGACTTCTATAATGATAAATATTTAAGGTTTTAAGACGGTTCGTTCTTAAATAAGTTTCATTTTTTCGTTTAGCTCAAAACCAAAATACGAAAATCAACCTCAAATTGCGAAAAATACCTTTTATTATTATAACATCGTAATTAATATTTCTTATCTCATTTACAGAAAAGGGTGGTATAAATCATATTAAACAAATTTTGAAATAATTATAATGATGTTTTAAAAAATAACGATTGTATTAAATATATTACAGCTTTATAATTTAAAATTAGTGTAAAAAGAGGGTTTAACATAAATAATATCTAAAGAAACGGATGATCAAAGAAACAAAGACACGAGTACATCAAACAAAGGCTGATGTCTCCAAAGATATCTTACGTAACAAGAATCTCAGTATCACAACGCTCCTTAAAAACATTAATCAGGCGTAACCTTCCGAGTAAAAATGATAGAAACTT
Source organism: Papilio polyxenes (assembly GCA_026167825.1). Classification (NCBI taxonomy): domain Eukaryota; kingdom Metazoa; phylum Arthropoda; class Insecta; order Lepidoptera; family Papilionidae; genus Papilio; species Papilio polyxenes. The sequence goes on along the minus strand of JAOPJD010000025.1, from coordinate 2,504,028 downwards.
TATTAGTCATCTACGAAACGTCTACGCGCTACGCATCATCGTAGCCGCAACCTGTTACAAGACATTATCATTTACGTTCTGCCGTTACAAAAACAATTGCCCTTTGCCTTTTAATAAAGTTTCACTTTTTTTTATTAAAACTAATTATTAAATCAAGAAACGACTTTCATGAAATATGATTACAGTAATTTATTACAAACAGATACTAAATATTTTCTGGTCATCGTATTTTTTGAAATATTATTCTTACATTCGTTACGTACGATTATGTTACGCGCACACACAAAGGCGAAAAATAATGAATAATAATCAATTACGTAAATTACCTCTATCTGTTGTTTATTTCCACATGGAAATCAGTATTTATTATTTTATTTTTACCATTTTTCTAACAAGGTATAATTTTCCGACAGTAGCAATAACAATTAATTCCTATTTCTTCTTAACGTGCAATATTGTATATTAGGGAACAAATTATTTTTAATTTTCAGATTGACAAATAGTAATAAATATACCGCCGTTGGATCAATTAAAGAAAAAAAAGACGATAATGCAGAAAAATATATTTTTTAAGATACAGCGCTGGCTGGCAGAAGTGAAGCAAAACTTTCAAAACATTTCCCACGTAAGACACAAGTGTAATTTCGTCATTAATTAGAAAAGTTTCCATCGCCCAGCATATTTGTAAAATTATGAATTAAAGAAAGAATCAAAAATAAAAAAGTTATATAACAAATAAATTGAACGCATGGTTGAAGAAATAATCGTAACTAAGCATAAGCTTACCGCGCTCGATGAGAAGAAGTTGACAGTGAAGAGGTAAAGTTTGAAGACGAATAGTTATTTAAGTAACGTTTCGCGGCGATTTTAAAATATGACACGAAAGTCGCGAGTGAGCGCGACTATTTAGAAGTTAGGTCGGGCGACAGCGCTCAGTGCGATTGTTAACTGTTGCGAGCTCGTGTGAGAGGAGGCACCGCGCGCCAGGGCGGCTCGAATAGGAATCAGCTTCACCCTCCAGCGTTACATAACGCGGAGTAGCGCAGCGCGCTCCCCCTCCCACCAACACCCCGCTTTTAGGGAAAAGATGAATGAGTAAAGTTTCCTAACGGACGTTATTCCATGGATCACGCTGGTTTACGGAACGGCCCGTGGTTATATAAAACTGTTTTTTTGGTTAGCTCTGTAAAGGTACCGAGTTACAACCACATTTCCCAACGTCACCCACGTTGGTATTTTGATGACTTTTTTGCTAAAGTCACACCACCAACCAAGTATAATTAACAAGAATGTTTAGAATTTAAAAAAGTTCATGTCCGGTACACTTGATCCTCCTTAAATTCATCAGACTTATACCGAAACATATAGTTATTACCTTGATTATTACCTATATATCATTTCGGCATGTGATAAATCCTTTGCTTCTGCCGTTTACGTGGATGACCACGATTTTGTTAATAATAAACTCCATTACAGAACACTTTCTGAAAGCATTGTAATTAGGAGTAGTTAAGGAGTAATAGGAGTCTAGTTGTTAATTTCCTAAATTTCGTGGAATTATATGCAATAATCTGAATACTAAATACCCGAATAAAAAATATTCCAGGAAGTAAAACTTATTCGCATTAGTTAGTTTTTTAACATATAAAAAAAATAACCGTTTTGGAAAGTCGTGCCTATCGAGTCGAATTGTTCTCGCGTTATAATCTCTTGCCACTGAAACAGCAATAAAAGATAAACCTAATTGCCGAAACAATTAAATGGGACTGAAGAAACTCGGGTCCGGATCCGCAACAGTCTTATAACTTGTATTATACTCAAATGTAACCAAGAGCTAACCTGACTTGAAATTTGCATTTTATGCTAATTATTTTTTTTGCATCGAAAATATGTAACTTATACAACATTTTAATTATACATCTCCAAATCTTTGCCAATATTTAATTTAAAATTTATTTTCGAACCGTCCGCAATCTAATTTGTTTAATTATTGAACTCGTTATTAAAATGTATAAAAAACAAAGATTATAAATATATTATTAAATTAGATATATTAACCTAATTGTTTGATTACATATTCTATTTTCACTACTATAAAACAGGAGTTAAAAAAATGGATCGACCACATAAAAATACTCTTATTTCGGACCTCTGTTTTACTGTTTTTACCAATTTTTTATCTTATTTTGTGACTTATATTATTATTTACCCCAGTAGGAATACTTAAAAGACGCAATAAAAAAGCTGTCGTAGACAATAACATACGAATGTTCTTACCCAAGAACTGCGAACCTTATCGTTATAAAATCAAATTTCGATTAGCCTTCCCAGAAGAGAATCGAAACATAAATACTTGCAAAAAATAATACTAGCGTATTTGTTTGAATATATATTCGTTTGTATTAAGCCTCTTTGCTAATCCTTTACACTCACTACATACCTCTTGATAAAAAGTAATACGGATAAAAGAAAGATGTATGACAATATTATCGGTGTTGATTTGTAGTAAGTCAATAATTAAGCTCTAAAAAGAATGTTTTAAATCCTTTACAATGTGAGCAAAATATATCCAAAATGTATGAATTTAACAGATGGTTTTCATTGCTAAAATATTCATTCAAAAACAATGTTATCTCAATTTAGTATACCGTGTGTTTCAGCCATGGAAACACACGGTTATAATTCACTGAATAACATTTTGATGCCAGTAATTTGTCTCGAGTATGAACGTGTAATGGGTCGACGTAGATATTATAAAATTAATTACCTGCTTTCAGATTTTTATGTGACATCGTTATTTTGGGGTTAAATATATGACATAAAATAAATGAAATTTTAATATGAACGCTTCTATATATATTGTAACGTATAATCTCATGGCATCTTATTCATAAAACAATAATTGAATCCCGCAAGCATTGCAATACCAAAGTTAAAAGTATAAGTAATATAACAATTAATTGAAACTACACTTTTTTGCGCACTAACCTTCTCTGGCGCACACAAGACTCTCGGTACTAAAACTGCTTAGCTAAAAATGTCCCTAATTTTCGCAACAAATTTTGAAGCTATATTCAAAATCTACTAGTCTTCTAGTTATTTAAAAAAAA
>JAOPJD010000025.1:2456688-2492283 GCA_026167825.1 Papilio polyxenes | reverse complement strand
ACAAACTCCGGCGCGTGGATGAAAATTATGCTCCATAGAATAACCTGGGTAGTCAAGATACGCCGCGTCTGTGGGACGTCGAAACTGCGTTTCCGTAAGAAAGAGTAGGTGCGGTTAACTGGTCTCGAGGTGGTGGTGGACCGCAATGATATTAGAGTTCACCCACTGATGTTAGTGATGTGAACTTTAAGCATAATCGGCACGATGAAGCCACTCTGGGATTTTTCACAGTTGGCGGGCAGCCTTTCGTCAGTGGCTAGACCACTATTTTGGCCCCCAACTACCTGCGGTCGGCCAGCGGAGAACCGTGCTTCGGATCCCGCTACCCTCCGAGCTCACGCACCCGACCCATCAATATATAGCGTGTTATACCCGGTCAACATTCGCATTGCAACTGCCTAAACCCAACCCCCATAAGTCTTCACGAAACATTACTTCGGAACGCGACAGAAGTCGCTTGGCGGCTAGGCTTTGCTTGATTGGTGGTAACCTTGAAGCCTGCGGCGAACTTACCACCGAGAAATATTAATATACTACACTACTACAGCTTTCGCTTTTCGAACGGGATAAAAAGTATCCTATGTCCGTATCCTGGTTCTCAACTACATACTCATGAATTTTCAGCCAAATTGGTTCAGCCGATCTTGAGTTATAAATAGTGTAACTAACACGACTTTCTTTTATATATATCAATTTACATATAATATATATGTATATTATAATACACATTTTTATAATCAACTTGAGAAAGTTTGATTATTCTCTTGAAATAATTCAAGTTCTAAAGTATATTTGTATATTCTTTTAGATAGCATAGTGAAAATAATAATGTACAAAAACAAATTATCAACCAGTAGGATGACTATAACCAAAGCTGGGCATTAACTCGTTAATCCGTTAATCGTTAATTAACGAAGTTAACATTTAGCTTGTTGGATTAACTTTTAAGTTAACTTCAAAAAGTGTTAACGCTTTTGTTAACTTTCGTTAAACTCAACTTCCGTTAATAAAAGTCCGTTAATCGTTACATTAGAAACTTGGAGTCGTGCTATCATTTTGTTAAAATTGCGCGCCACGCCACGCTCGTAAGTTGCGACGACGCGACTTATGAGCGTGGCGTGGCGGCGTTCACCATTCGAGTCGCACGACTATCGGCGACTCGAATGGTGAACGAGTTATCAACTCGTTATTTATATATGTGAAGTTCGCGTGCAACTGTGATGCATCACGTCACATCATCATCTGTGAGCGTCCGGGAAAGACGTGAACAACAGGACAAAATCAAAAGAAGGTTCCAAATAGTATGTTTCATTACGAGTATATAAAACACGAGTATGTATGAAAACGAAACGATTTTCGGGGATTCCCGCAAATAATGCAACGAAACGTTTGCTCGCTTTAGAACCGAGTAGGGGAATTACCGCGCGCTATTCAGTTGTCTGAATTTCCTCTGTCAGTGTATTGTTTCGTTTGGATACTATAGCGAGTAGACGTATTATAAGCATAGCAAAGCAAGGTGAGTTGCTCATTATTCAAAATGTAGAACATCATGATGTTGAATGGCTCGATGAGAACGATGTAGACATTCCAAAATCGGATGAAAGTGAGCAGACTCACAACACTGAGCAGCAATCCAATGACATCTAAAACTTAGAATCATGGATTCGGGTTTCATGGACTGAAGACTGTTAATTTGAATTTAAATGTGTACCAAAAATTTAAAATAAGTTTGTTATGTTCGTAAGATTATAACATTTTTGTCCCTTACTCTATGTTGAATACCGTATCACTAAAATTTAATCTATCCTAATTTTACTTTCTTATTTTTAAATTTATTATTATAATATATAAAAAAAATATTAATTGAAAAATGTTTACGTAAGCATGGGGGAGAGGGTAAGAGATTTGCTTACTTTTACCGACAGGGGGGATGGGGGGGGGTGAATAATTGTAATAAATCTGCTTACGTAATACTTGAACGGCCCCTAATACTAATGTGTTATAGAATGTATAGTGAAATTAATAAATTAAACAAGTGTATAATTTTGGTATGGTTAACTGTTAATGATTAACTTTGACTTGCGTTAAATTTTCGAGATTTTAACTCTTTAACGATTAACGAAGTTAATTTTTTAATTAACGATTAACGAAGTTAACTTTTCGATTAACTGTGCCCTGTAACTATAACTAAACCAGCGATAATCAATAGTGGACTTGTGTGATTTCATAATAAAGCAAACATAAGAAATTTAAAATTTATTGCAATAAAAAACACTGAAGCAAAATAATAATAACACTACAATCTATAAATTCATATGTTGCCAGCTTTTTGCACTTTTGAAATAGTGATGTGCCCATATGTACCACTAACAGTAAAAACGTAAATAAAATTTCGTATCTTTCTAATAAGTTATCATGAAAAACTGTAATGTCCTTATTTTAAATGTAATAATACAAATAAAGCTTGTATAAATAACTAAATGCCACGGGAAACATATTTTTAAGTTACCAATAATAATATTAATCAGACAGCAACAAATAATTTGTGATTTGTAGCGCAATAGTCCTTGTGACATGTCGTTATCACATTATATGTGTAGTGAGCAAAATAGGCCTTTTAATTTTTGGCATTTTTAATATTAACCTAAGAGTCTTTTAAAGACATTACTCTAAAAGTCTTTAACTATTTTTAAGCAAACTGGTTTCATAGATCATACTACACTGCAAAAAAATGCTAACAACACAAATTTGACATTCGCATGTTTCAATTTAGTCTCGCTAAATAAAAAATATATTTTATTAAGTACAATTAAAAAAATCGCAACGAATTCAAAATGGCGCTTCAATACAAATAATAGCTAAATAATGAAAAAATGGCAACAACAACTGATAATATTGATTATATAATATTAAATAAATCTGAAAAAATAGTCTTTACCCTCTCATTTTGACATAACATAAAAAGAAAAAAGTAATATGAGCCATATAAAAACAGGTACAAAAGCCATTAATAACAGAACTTAACATTAAAAATATAACCTAAGCATCGAAAACAAACACTGGGCTTCTACTATCGAAAAATACTTGAAACAAAAACACAAAAAAGAATTGTCATCCCGCTCATACTTAAAAAAAACTGAGACTACAATATTTTTAATGCCTGTGTTACGTCACAATATCATGCAACGTATAAATATGTTTGCAAATTTCCAGGCTTAAAATAGAAAAGGCAAAATAGATATTGAGTGAAAATAAATATAACTTTTTTGATAACTTTATAAATTATATTATAAAAAGGATAACGCACATCTGAAAGGGTATAGTGTACACGCAAATCTTCGCCCTGCCTTGCAATCGCCGCGGCGTACACTCGCCGTCGCTCATTGATGAGCGGGATAAAGATACGATATAAATTTGTTAGCATAACAATACGGCATTCGCGCCTTCAACCCGTGCAAGCCAGAATTACATGTTTTGCTGGAACGACAGCAAGGTAACGGCGAACTTTTTTATGCGCCTTAACCTTAACCCCCCTTAAATCTAATCATAAATTTTAAACAAGGATATTATAGTTTAAACTCCTAAACTAAAATAAAAAGCTTTCCTTCAAAACAATCCAATTGTTATTATCTTTTAAATTAATTTTTTTTCACTGGCAATACTGCATGTTTTTTTTTTGCAACGGAGTGTACAAGTTAGTAAATTAACAATTTTACATAATGATGATATAGATGATATAGATAATGAATAATAATTTTAGATAATGTTTTACAAGTAAATAAGGACAGTTGTAAAAAAATCACTTTTTATAATCTTACATACAAGTAACTTAATTTTTTTTTTAGTTTTCCATTTTTTTAAACATAAAAATTATAATTTCATCCTAAGCTACTTTATCGTATTTTTAGGAAGTAATGATGATTTAAATTGAGCATAATTTGCATCATTTCCATCCCTTATCAAGTCTTAAATTAAAATATAAACATTAATATTAATAAATCATTCCTAGATATCTGTTACAATTTTCTTTTTAGTCGATTTAATGTCTGATAACTTTGATGCTTTACCCTTCCAACGAACAGTTTCAACTTGTCTCGGAAGCGTTTCAGGTCGCAACGGCCTGGACATTGTCATGTAAATGTTGTCTGGCGGCTTTTCCGCAATATTCTGTAGATTGTTCACACACAATTGAATATACTGTTATAATCTTACTACATTCAATCGGTTCATAAATTCACGTACAATTTAAATTTGCACTTTCCATATATTTTATATCTATATAAATTGACTAACTGACTAACACACAACCGAAATTAAGGGGTCTAGAGACTTGAATTTGCACACAGGTTTTACACTCATGGGCACATTTAACCGTCCACTCATCTCGAAATGCATATCGTTTGTTTACTTTACCTTACACTTTGACTACTAGGCGTAACTTCATAAGTGGGTATATTTGAAATAAACAAAACCGTAATATCCACGTTTTGTTTAATTTGGGGCTTTTATTCAACAGTAATCAGTTTAGTAGAAATTTGACAGTCTCGCCTCACATTCAAAATTAAGCATATGTTTTAAAACGATTCCTAATCTTTTTATTCGAATAAAACCATAGTATTGGAGTGCTTTTATCATTCACACCAAAAAAAATCCACTGGACGCAGCTGGAGTAGCCAGAGCTGTGGCACTTGCAGACGGTGGGTTCAGCCAGCGTCGAATCGGACGAATGCTTGGTTATCCACGAACCACTATCCAAGATGCTATCCGGCGTTACAGGGAACTGGTTCCTACACAAGGAGGCCTGGGCAAGGTCGCAGTAGGTGTATATCAGAAAGAGATGACCGTACATCGTCTCGAATGTTCTTCGAAATCGGTTCACGACAACTTCTGAGGCTCGCAACTGCTTGTTTGAGGTACGAAATGTAAGTGTGAGCCTAAGAACAATAAGGTTAGCAGAGTAGGGTCTTGGATCATTTCGACCAACTCGAGTTCCAGAACTGACCACAGCTCACAAAAGAGAGAGACTTGCATTTGCTCGAGAACATTTAAATTGAACTTTGGATCAATGAAAGGCAGTTCTCTTCTCTGATGAATCAAGAATCAGTTTACGAGGTCCTGATGGACGTCAGCGTGTATATAGACGCTGCGGTGAAAGGTTCGCTGAATGTGCTGTGGTCGAAACAGTGGGCTACGAGGGAGGCTCGATAATGGTGTGGGGTGGCATTTGTAATGACGCTCGTACAGGAGTTGGTCGTCTTAGATAGAGGCAGCGTTAATGCTCACAAGTACGTAACAGAAATCCTAGAACCACTTGTGATGCCTATTGGGCCATTCATTGGCGATAATTTTGTTTTAGTGCACGACAACGCTCGTGCGCACACCGCGAGAATTGTTACGAATTACTTGGACGCCGTCAATTTACAGCGTTTACCATGGCCTGCTCGGAGTCCTGACCTGAACCCGATAGAGCATGTATGAGGCAACCTAAAAAGACGGATTCGGAGTCGCACACCAGCTTCTACGGACATCAGTGAGCTAAAAACTGCAGCCGTTGAGGAATGGGGGAACATTCCACAAAGTGACATCCAAATCATACTGGAAGGGATTTCAAATCGCTTACAAGAGGTCATTACGGCTAGAGGAGGAAATACACATTACTAGTGCGATAATTTAGAGCATACTTTTTTTTATTAAGATTTCTTTAATTTTTGTTGTTTCCAAGAAAACTGCATATTCTTATTTTTAATTTTTTTTTTGTCTAAATTAAATCACTTTACAACTTACACATGTTGTATTTGTTTTCGTAAATGTTCACCCCATGAGCCATTATAACACAATTCATTTAATCACCAAAGAATTTTCAAAAAATAAACAAAATGTAGGTGGCCGGTTAATTGTGCCCATGAGTGTATATTACAGGGGCGAGAACTATAAAGTCTTTTAAGAAATTCATCTCCTCAAAGTGACCTATTTGGTAGGTCAAATTTTTCGGCGCAAATATTGAAAATTGATGATAATATTAAATTACAAATAATGAACTCCATGTTTCGGCTTTTAGCGAAATTATGCTGTAAAGGTCTAATGGAGGGATAAAAATAAAAAACGTCTAGTATATCGACTTATAAAATCGTTGTTTAAAAAAACACATAAATATGTATTACTGCTGTCAATAAATTCATAAATAAAAAATAATACTCGTCGCTCATATGCCCCCTTCTCTTAAAAACAAAAAAACTAGCATCAAAAATATAAATAAAAGAAATGTAAGTGTTAATAATATTTGCTTTACGTGATGATGAAAGATGAGATATAGTGAAAAATGCGTGTAAAGCGTATGGTATGATAAGTTTGTCAAATATGAAAAAATCTTCGCCGCATACAATAACCTAATAAAATTATTGTGTAATGGCGCTCAAGACAACTAACTATAGTTTGCCTATTTATGGATGATTAGTCTGACAAATGACGCCTAAGAAGTATCGATTAATTTTATATGAGAATTAATGTTGTACTTAATGGACGGTTGTCATAGTGTCCCATCGTACGTGCACAACGAACTATGAACTATCGAGCATCGGTCTTGTAATAAAATTAATCGAACAAATAAGTATTGTAATTTATATATTATTTATTTTTTTATGTATTTTGTAGGTATTTGGCTATATATCGTATAATTAACTAAGAAAACATTAAATACATTTCATTCTTGTTTGTCAACACCTCAATATTGGTTTAATATTTTTTTTATTTATTTGATTTTAAAGAAGTAGTAATATAAAAAAAACTATTTCATTAAATTGTAATTAGAAAAACAGAATATTTTCGATTGCAAGTTATATAAGAACAACCATCGAGATTCGAAAATATCCATAACCGATTTTATTCAACCCATCTCTAGAACTGTCAAATGAATTGTCAAACTAATAATTCTTAAATAGACAAACTATATCAAAACCCTAATAACTAATAAAGCAAGGAATAAATGGAGATGCTTCTTTTAAGAAAACTACATCTAAAAGTTATTAATTAACCGAAATTAGGCGAATATGCGTTCCCATGAAAATGAATGGACATATGAAATGAAAATAGTTAACACATCTATTTTATGTTAACTAAATTTATGTTAAGCATTTAATCTAAACACACAACATTTTAGTAAAAGGTAAGGAGTGTGGCATTATTTTACACTCTAGTACAATTATATAAAATTGAGTCGTTACAACTCTCATCTGCTTTAATTTTAACTGAACTATAGCCAATATGTACTTAAATTATAATTTTTCTACTTTGTACATTTTCTGTGAATATACTAGAATGATTTAAGACAATTTTGAATACCCGATATTCATTCGTATATGCGACTACGGGAAAAAAATGCCACTGAATTATTAATAAAGATCACCTGTGGTGGAGAGCGGCGAAAGAAGCTAACTAGGTTCATGTAAACGTGTTCGCGTCGCTCTTCGTCTACCTTCTTTTTTCCATGCACCTGGCATTCTAGTCCTCCGCTCCTCGACTACACTCGAATACAGGTCGCACAGTAGTTATAAGTACAATATATCATCAAGATAAAACTCGCTAGCAGACGTTTGCAATCAAATATATTCATTTATATTATAATTTATAGGATGTAAGGCAACCTGTGTTTATATTCACACGATTTTATATTCCTTGTTTTCCCTAAATTATGTTCACTATAAATCGGCAAACACAAATACTGTACAAACTTCATTCTATTATTTCCAAAAACGAGTCTTGCTTTACTTCAACTTTGAGTCTCTTTTTCAATTTAATTCTTGTCTTCAGGTTTATTTTTAAGATAATTTGCGATGAAAAATTGACCACCAAACATACCAAAAAACCACACTTTTCAATAAGGTTTCATACGCTAGATTTTGTTTTTTGTTTTGCAGTCAAATGCAAAATATTTATTTCTTTGTATTTTCATCACAGTCTAACCATAAACCACTACGAAAATCGCTGAAGTATTAAAATATAAAACATAAATATATGTGTAACAAAGCATAAAAAAATCCAATTCAAGATTTACGTTTTTATAATAAAAAAAACTACAATTGCGAACACAGTAGTGGGTGATGTTAGACTATTCCTTTCGTATGAATAATAAACCCTAATTTAATTAAAATATTTAAAGATAATTTTGTGAATGTCAAGTCAGGATATGTTCGGAAATAATACATATCAGTCACCTGTATTGGTGATGATGGACGCGCGAAGTAATTTTCATTGGCGTAAGAGACGCCAACTGGCACAATGTGGATCTTCTTTTCCTCTTTCTTGATCTCTTCGTGTTCATTCTCCGCAGTCATTGACTACACTCGGATACAGTTCTCTTAGTTAATTTACAAAAACTTGTATTGTTTCTTTTAAATTATACTTCTTATACTGCGACTGCTTGAATGACTTAATAATGTTCTTAAAGTCCTTTACGAGCAGTTTATATAAATATAGCAGGAATCAGTGAACACAAATATAGTAAATATGGCCGTTTTCACTAAAAAAAAACCTAATAAATATATACAATGTCAAACTACATGCATTTAATATTAGTAAGCATTATAAGTGTAGTTCGCGGTTCAGGCATCATAACATTTTAGTGCAAAAGTAGATTAATGATTAAATATATACAAATTATGGAAAAACGTGTCATATTAGCGAAAACGGACATTAAATCATCAAATTTTCTGCACAATTGAGAGTATCAGTGTATAATTGTATGAATTTGGTTGAGGTATAATAAGATTTACCTGCATTCCTAGATTGTTGACGTTGCCGATACTATGGCTGGAGAGGCGAGGCTTCAGTGCACGGTCCACAGCAGGCGGGCAGGCCACCATAATGTTCGAATACTGCATAGAGTAAATGGAACACGTTAAGTTCATCTTAGACCCCATGAAGGAATGAACAACTTAATTTTAGAACATCTGAAGGATTACATCTAAATTCCATATCTCTTTCTTTCATCGACATTACACACAGATAAAGAGATGGTAACAAATCCCGGCATTTTTAATCAACCTGCATACCAGAGACCGTCTAGGCCACAATTTTCTCAGGTATCACTGAAAGTATTAAGTAGATAGACATTTGCAAGAGCTCCACGTCCTAGACTGGAACCAAGTGGCGCAGGACTCTTCTTAGTTCATTTATGTAAAAACATTATTTTTATTTCACTTACCAGGTTCAAACGTTCCTCATCATCGTCAGTTATCTTTATGGTGGGCACAACTTGCAGAGGAACGGCGACGGGCGACGGCGGTGAAATAGGTCTCACAAGCGGTGGCACTGGACCTGGCACCTGCATTTGCGCTGGCACCTGCAGTTGCGCTGGAACCTGCACTTGTGCTGGCACCTGTACTTGTGCTGGCCCTTGCACTTGCGCTGGCACTTGTACGTTTGAATTGGTACCCTAAATACAATAATATAATATTATAATATCAAACCTTTATCTAATCAAGCTAAGATAATCAAATCTATCTTACATTATTTCAGGTGTAAATGAGTAAAATCTTATCAAATTAGGATAAGTCTTTTAGACAAAAATCTAGCAACAATATACAACATCATTTGAAGATGTAAGTACCAAGTTATCTCTGAAAGTTACTATTGATAGTTTGTATTTCATTTTAGATAATCCATTTATTTACTTAGTAAGAAAAAATATAATCAGACATTGAAAGTCACATTTCGGTCTTCCCCAATTATTTTAAGGATTGAAAATTATAACTGCACCAAGTACCACGATCTAAAATTACTCTAAATTCGGAAGCTATACAATATTTTGATAGTGTTACATATTTCTACTACTACATTTCATGCCTATTTAAATACTGTGCATGCATAATTTAATTAGTATGACTTATTTACAATATATATTAATAATAATGTGAACTATATAATAAAAAGGCACTGGCTCATTACATAAATATTGTGTTAAAGTTTGTGTCTCTCAGGTGATACGTTTTATAATCAATAAGTAGACAATCACTGATTATTTTTATGCAGGTATCAACTGTACATTTGAATCAACTGATGTTAAGGGATCGATGTTCATGGATATCTAAAACAGGCTGATAACGTACTTCTTGTGTATGTCGCATTTTAACGGTTAAAAATAATTATATACTAAAAAATATTTGAGTCATAAAACATGCCTCAGTCATGCGGCTTCGTGGTTGATGACAAATCACCTCCACCAGATGTTGATGCCCAATCTGTATACAAAATATATTTTAGATAATAAAATAAAAAAAACTTTTAACTCCATAAACTTAGTCTTTCTTTCTTTGCCGCATGTAACAGTACCTTAGTATATTTTATAATTATATACTCCGTATATCCATACATATATAAAAGAAAGTCATGTTAGTTACACTATTTATAACTCAAGAACTGCTGAATCGATTTGACTGAAAATTCATGGGTATGTAGTTGAGAACCAGGATACGGACATAGGATACTTTTTATCCCGTTTCCTTTTTTTCGGGAATTCCGCGGGAACGGAGTCGCGGGCAAAAGCTAGTATAGTATAAATATGTTTAGCAGTGCACATAATATAGTTTACGCAATAAATTCCAAAATAAAAAGCTCAAATTTTTCATATTATAATTGAGGCTACACTTTAAACAATACCTTCCTCGAAATCTTACTAATATTATAAATGCGAATGTTTAAATGGATAGATGTTTGTTTGCTCGTATCTCCAGAATGGTTCAACGGATCTTGATGAAATTTGGCATATATGTAGAGCATAGTATGGAAAAGACATAGGCTAATAACAGTTTTTTTTTTTTAAATTCCGCGCGGACAGGCCGCGGGTGACAGCTACTATTGAAATATAACGAACTAAATTGTCACACAAGCTAAAGATTTTACAATGGCATTATTCGAATCATAACGCTTAAAATTTTCCGTTGCATTTGAATGCAGTTGCACAATTGATTCTAACCCGTTGATAAACAAAATGTAAATATTAACAAGGATACGCGTGCGCAGTTCACCCTTTTCATGTCAATATTAATATTTATCATGAATCTTTGTTTGTGAAAAGAGTTGTTTTGTTATTGAAAGTAGATCTGCACAAACATTGTATAGGATTATTGAGTGCAGATGTATTGAATCGGGGATCCGCACCAATCACCTCTATGTCAATGTTGCGCGCAACATCGAATATGTATTCATGTAAATTTTATGCCAAAACATTACCGGTACGTGGTCTGAGACACTTTCCAATACATCGGTTATAGGCACAGTCGAGGACGTTAATTATCTACCCATTCATAGTAAAATGTAGCGACGATAAATACAAATAAATCAAAAACTTAATGTGTTAAATTATAGCTCTTACAGTAAAAGTGTGCTGTTTCCATTCCTAAGCGGGAAGCGAATTTAATTCTTTATCTGTTCGCAATATATACTCTATATTATCATAGATTAGTACTACATGTGTTTGGTATAATTATGGATTATGGTACATGATATTATATAAAAAGATAGTTTTACTGTACAAAATACAACTTAATTAATTATTGATTTACTAATCAGGTTAGTCTATTTGTCAGACAAATTAAATCTATGTGCAACATGTTTAATAATATTTACAATAAATATAGAATGCCTTGGACTTTTCGATAAAGCATATAAAATTGATCTAAGTATTGCCTTAAGCTCTAATTTATTAAAGCCAAAAACAGAAAAAATTACTATATACTTGCCTCCGGGGGGTTATTACGTTCAGGAGCCCTGTAATCCCTCTGGAAAATACCTCTACTCATTGCCAAAGTCTTAGGCGGTCTCGGAGGTACGGGAGGACCTGCAACATTAGCAATATATAAAAAGTCAACTAATTTTAAAATCTATTTATAGAAAAATAGTTTTATACATCCAAAGAGGTCGTATTAAGAAAGATTTTAAATCACATTTAAAACTGTGGTACCCGTATTTTTTTCTTTGTAAAACGTTTAAAAAAGAGATCATACCTTGATGATATCCGCCGTACTTGATGGGGCGAGGGGCGGATTTGGTGAATGTTCTTGCAGCCGCCCAATCTCCTGAAAACGTATACCAACAACACATACAACTAAAAGAAAAAAAAACGTATATTCAATAAATGCAGATAATTCGCTACAGCTACATATATTGAAAAAACTACAACCTCACCGAAGATATGCTTCAAGTATACTGCGTTTGATATGATGAGGTGTCGGAGCCCGAATTCTAGACTTCTTACCGCCATTTTTAATAAAGAAAAAATAGGAAAGGGAAATAGATTTAACAAGGAAAGGCATAGAAAGAAAAGGAAAATAAAATTATGCATCTCATCGTATTTTCTCGCCATTATCTCATGTGTTTCATAACTGTTAGGTCGCTTTACAGATGAGCGCTAGCTTTTTTATTATTTGCTTGGGTTAAAAAATAAAAAAAAAGTGTAGGACGTACTTATATTAGATTGACTAGCATTTAAAGATTTGCATTCTTCATCGCTGAGATTGGAGTCATTTTCTGAAAACTCTGCATTGTTGAATCTGATATGTGGCTGACTCAAGTACATCTGATTTATCTTACTTGGATTGATTTCATGGGTCCTTCTTGTCCTAATCACAATGTCCTTTGAATCAAAAATGAATGCCCTCTGTGAGTTCTGAAAGATAATATTTTCATCTGTCTTATTAGTAATTTTAGTACGAAAAATATTAATTGCCTAATATCGTATTTAAACAATCATTCCTGTCTAGGTAATTTTTTTTTTCTTGAAATCTGTATAATTATAATTCATGTTAATGCATATAATTGAAATAATTTTTATTTTATTTTCAAATATTTTTAATGCAAAATATCCTTACATTTAATAGCATTTTATTAAATATTATTATAACTTTACCTGTTCACGTACTCCAGTAATGCACTCAGAAATTGGTATGTAAGGATCAATGGTGTCAGGATTCCTTGTGCTCATTTCAAAAGCATTTCGATAAGGTTCTGAAAAATGTTTACAATTTTAATAACCATATGTTTTAATACCCTACGAGCATATAACTTTACCTTCCACATATCATTTCAATACATTTATAGTAAATCATAAACATATTTAAAGAATATCTGGAAGGTAAAGGTATATAAATTAAGACGAAAAATATGATATTTGAAAGTGATAAAAGTAAGACAGTAATTAAAATAGAGAATGATAGTAAAAAAGTATAATATGTGAATGAATTTTTGTTATTTAGGATGCATGTTTAGTAGAGTTGACGGGCATGTGAAAGACATAGAGCGGTTAGTTAATGCAGGAAATAGGTTGAAATATAGGTACATTAGTGAAATTAAAAATTTGTTGATAAAAGTACTTCTGCCAATTCACAAATTGTACGCAGTAAGTCCTTGTTATGATCTCGTGGTCAAAACAAACAGTTAATGTTCTACTTGTGTCTTAAAAAATAAATAATGTATTGTGATTATTCAAAGAATAAAAAAAAAACAAATTTGATTTATTGTGAATAGAAAATACATTTCATTACATATATATTAACTTTAAACCAGGAATTAATATTATACTGCGCCTATTGTATTTTTAACCCAAAGTTTATATTACAGGTTAACATTAGAAGTAATTAATTTCACGCTTTAATTATGATGTGGTGCATTTTAAAGAAGAGATTTTAGTGTAAACCCACAGTAAGAAACCTCAGTTATAGATAGATTAGTTAAACTAATTATTGATTAATAAATGTTCAAAAGTGTGAGAATAAGAAAAGAGTTAACAGTGAGTAAGGCCTGATACAAAAACCTTGATTTTTTTTTAAATCAAAAAATAAATAATACACATATGTTTCGCAGGTTACGTAGGAATTTTTTAAATACAAAAGCGCAAAGTTTAATTAATTTAAATTAATTTATCATTACTAATTCTTAATTGGTGCTCCTTTTGCTTTATTTGGTTTCTAGAATGATAGTAGAGTTAGGTAGGGATATATTGTATATTATTTTAAATATTTTTAATTTATTTTTTATACATAATTTTAAAAGAAATGAAACAATTCTTAAAGAATTGTTTGCATTAATTATATCTAATATAGATACTTGTTACTACACTATACTACTAGTTTTGTTACTACTATACTAGTTTACTTGACTTCAACCTTACTAACTATGAATAATCACCCTTAGAATAATATCCGAGCGGCGTATGGTTATGTGTATCATGTACCTTTTTAAATCCCCGTAAAATTTACCAACTTTTATGACACATGGTCACTTTTCAGTACAATTTTTTTTTTACGCAGCAGGATCCAATGGAATGTAAATGTTCTTTTGTGAAAATATTTATCGACACCATTCAAAACCAAAAATATCTCGAGGTCTCATCCTCACCGACTAACTCAAAATAAAAAAGAAATCAATTAAAAAAGATACAGAATATTTTTAATTTTTCTGGATTTCAGGATCAGTGGGTAAAAAAATCTCCAAAAACAATAAATAAACCATAACTTATTAGGGTTTCGCAGTAGGTAGTATCAATAAAACAATTTTTTTTCTGGGGACTAAATAACCTAAACCCTATTTTCATTTAATTTGTCACTTTCCGGACAACCTGTACAAACATAATCGATGCTTGAAACCATTCTAGACAAAGTTGGTAAAACTAATAAATATGTGCTACTAGCCAGTTATATCCACATTCTTTTAGTTTCTTGGAAAGCCACCAAACACCAACAAAAGAATTTCATACCTAAAGTACCGGTAATTTTCACATGTTGCTTTAGCATAATTGCTTTATATAGTTAAGGTTGTGGATGTAATAGTTTAAAGAAATGTCAGCAAAATAATAGCTGTGCTTTATCTATAAAGGTTGCCGCTACCCTACTTCCTGGAATGATGGATATATGATATCCTACTATGTAATTGCATTGAATATTAATCTTTTTATACATAAGTAAAAATCACTATTTCTTTGTTAGTGTGCATTCCTACACCAAAGGACAAATTATAGTTCAATATTGATTGGATAACCCGAAGATAGATGAAAAGGCAAAAATTTAAATAAAAATAAAAAATTTTTTGTTTTTAATCAAAATTTTTACTTGAATTTTAATTGTATGCTTTTTGAATGAAATATCACATTAAAAGCCAGGTTCAGGTTGTACAATTTTTTTTTTTTTAAATGTATGAGAATTTCTAATTTTTAAATAAAAAGATCAAGCACAGTATTATTTAGGAAAGCTTAATTCATTTTTCAAAAAACTAAATGTCTAATTAGGGGTAAAATTAAATATCTAACAATCTAATTAAGGGTAAAATAAAATATCTAAAGGTCTAAAATACCTATCTAAATTAGGAGGTGAAATATTTACATGGAAAAATATTTCTAAAGTGACTAAAAAAACATCCTTCAAGATCTAAAATTGGACATAAAAGTTTGAAGTGACCTATAATTACTAAAAATAAATTACTTGCAATTATTGACAATGCTAAATCTTTTTGATAAATAAGATTCTACTTATTTATTCATAAATAATTTTCTATCTTTTTATTTAAAAATTTAGCCAGTCAGTCGGACACTATTTGCAATATTTAAAAAAAAAAATCTAAAAATAGTCTCAATGGCATAACTTTCGGAAATTAGTTCTATTTAAAATAAAACAAAAATTATTTATATGTGATCTTAAAATTATATAAACACTTACCTGAATCATTTGATGCATTGTCTTTGGGCTGCAGGCCGCAAACGCAGCAGATAGCATCAACCCACTTGACCATGTCTGCTTCGCAGTCCGCCTCCAAGTGATATGTGCGAGACTGCGTCTGAATTGTAAACACGGAGCCTCGAAGCTTCGGATCTAGAGTCACGTTGTTACTCCGTTCCATATGCAATCCAGCATCCACCTATCACAAGCCAGTCCGGGTTATGCTAATAATATGAATTAATGAAAGAGATCAACCCTTCTCAAGTCAGAAATGAATTATCCAATATCAGTATTGCACAATGTTTTTCACAAATACAACTCCGGTGTAGATTAAAATAAAAATTTAAATATCCAAATGTTTCATCTTTTTATAATTCTTCCACTGTAACACTAAATATATCAAATACAAGTTATATTTAAAGGATATTGCTTAGCTTTCATTAATGAATTATATTTTTATTAAATGATGAACAATTAATAAACAATGATAATAAATTATTTTTACTTAATGTTTTTACTACATATCTAATAATTTGTAAAATTATTTCATTTAGCAATAAAAAAAATTACTTGTATTTTTTATTTACTTAGTTGTAGTTTTTTACTGCATTTTAAAGACATACCTGTTCACACAGGTCTAAGTTGATCGTCCCCTTTAGTCGTCTACAGTTCCGATCGGCATAGTAGTCGAGGAAATACTGACCCGGGAGTTCGCCCGATTGACGCAAAGCAAACCACCTTCTTCGCCATTTCTAATAACAAATACTTATTTTAAAGATAGACGTTTATATGCTTACATTAACCAAATAAAACATTGCAGGGAACACAACCTGGTGTTGCAGATTTCTTCCTAAATAATAGGTAAACATTGTAGTCAACCGAGGAAAGTGCAAGTTGTCAATAAATAAAGAAATTTGACGGTCAAAAATGTCTTACCGTTCGCCAGATTCGTTTAGTTGGGGGTGATTTAGTCAACCAACCCTCAAAAACAATGTTTTTCGACATTGTTGCATTAAAAGCCTATCGTTTTAAATGAGTCACAAAATATTTTTTATGTAAACCAGTGATAAACCATACTTCACTTCAAACTTCATCGGAAACGTCGATCAAATCGCTTTGCTTTTACTTGCCATAGATAACAAATTTTATTTGAAAATACAGATTAACAATATAAATGGCCTGAAGATGACATAAAAGTTTTATTTTTATACGTGTATGAAACAAACGTATTGGGCTTTCTCTGAACTAAAGGAAAGTATTTTTTGTAAAAACTCGAACTAAGAAATAAACTATAATCTAACGAGGATATCTGAACCGGTGAGATAGACGCTGCAATCGCAATTAGTGCTGTTAGAAAACCTGTTGAAACCTTCATGGGCATAAAATGGTATAAAATGACACTACTTGACAGCTGCAGTAAGGTAATACAGGAAAAGACGATAACTAAGGACGAAAATCATCTTGTGACTGTGACACTTTTTTAAATTTGAAAGGGGGGCGCTAGTGGGCTGTCATAAATTAGTTTGACTAATTCCCTGGTCAAATATCCTTGTCCTTGTCAGCCTAAAAACAAATACAAAACAAAACGAGGCAGCTAAATATACCTCAAGACTCCAGGAGGTCAGTGATGGAGCACGAAATTATGACGAAGGAAGGCTGTCAGTGGACTTCCATCCTTCCTTTATTCTACTAGGACACTTATTCCGAGACCTCCTTACCGATAACTATCATATTTTCTCACTTCACGTGGTAACATTTTACATTGGTTCATTGTCAAACCTATTGTGAATTGTGATTGCTATTCGTTACATTCAAAATATTTTTGATCCTTTATCCGTTTATAATATCTATTTTATATATTTCTTTAGTTTAGTTACTTAAAAATTTTCATACTTTCATTATTTTTTTTTTATAAACTCATTGTCATGACATATTAATCACATTTCTTTCAAATTTATAATAAACATGCCTTCTTAAACATATTATTCGCAGGTTATTTACAAATTTTAAAAATCCAAATCTATTGACATGGAGAATACTCATCCAAGCGAGCCTCACAGCAATGTTCACAAGTTTAGTGGATATCATCCTGACAAGTAAGCTCAATTCCAATCTGTTATTCGTTGAGAATTGGATGAATCTATATTCCATTGTGGCAAAGTGCAATTATCAACTCTCGTAGATTTGGTGACCGATAGGCGAAGGTATAAAGACATAAGGATTCACCTAATCATAATCACCTTGGATATGTGCATGGCTAGAAGTTAATAGAATGACTCAGGAATAGTAGGCCTATAAGAAAAAGAGCCTTCGGACCGATGATTATGATGTTTGTCACAATTCAGTTCACTTCTTTTGACTGTTGGTGATATTTAAACCCTCTTGTTTGGAAAGTTACTTTTCACTTCTTTGAACTTTTCCTTACTGCGACATATCAACTAGTTCGATATAATAGAAAGTAAATGAGTGAACTTTTGAGCTAAGCTAGCTTGAGTTTTAGGTAACATGAGATATGTGGGTACTCTTTCTAACACCGCATGAAAGTTTGTATTTTAAGTATATTAACCAATTTGGTACTGTTGCAGATATGATCTTAGCGGAATTTCCTTAACAGTTCGCACAGACGAAAGTTTAACTCCTCAGAGACCACCATGCTTAACACAAAGAACCGTTGGGATGTATCTTCGGCCGTTGACAAGAGAACTCGATGAAGTGGCACCAAAGTTATTTTAACAATATATTATTCTGTTCCGATCATAATACTCGTAATTTGTTGTTAATGTAACTCTTAAATCAGTATCATTACATTACATGTAAAAGTTTATACTAGTTTTGACATATTTGACAATAACGACACGAGGGCGCGTGTTGCAAATATTTGTGCTAAGCCCACAGAGCTTTTGTGATTATTCACGGCGGTTATCCGCCTTTTTGAATCCATTCTTAATGAAGGTAATTTTGCCTCAATATTTTTAACAGGCCTTATATTGATGATTTATCGAATATAGTAATCGATAAAATGCTGCAGAAGGATAAAGCATTTTGGGTTGACAAGCCAGGTGCGAATGCTTACACACTCCACGATGCTTATTACAACTACGAAATGATGACCGAAATGATCAAACCACGTACGTTTTTGACAGTTCTTGAAAGTTGAGCATCAGCAATCAGTTTAAAAAATTATATAAAATATTTCCACGCCAAATGTTCACGAATCCAAACGCCATGTCGAAAGCGAACTCAACTTCAAAACTGATTTCCATGTCGTATTATTTACATTAGAACTAACTTTGATTAATTGATTAGCAATAAAATAAATTCGTAAAGATTTAATTTAAATTAATTGAAAGTACAACGGATAAAAATGTTAGCATTTATTGCTTCACGACCAAAACCTAGATACAGATATTCTATTCAAAACTTAGTCTAGAATCTAGATGTGATAGTTTTTATTATATCATTTTATTACAGACCATCAGGACGTTTTTCCTCGTGCTTACAGTTACGATCTCGATTGCGTGAAGTATCGACGCCTCCATGCTTGCGACGGCTTTAAATCAAGTGGTCAAGAAAACACGGTTAATAAAATTGATCACTAGTTATTCCGAATTAATGAATACTAGCGTTGACTTTTAAGAGACAGGACATATTAAACACGTGCTTTGATTAAATTCAAAGAATGCACTCGTTATTTATATATTTCTCTTTTCTGACTTTTATGTACTTTTTTATAATTCTTTAGAGATTGATAATAGTTTTAACTATGTTTTGTACGTCAAAGGTATTTATAATAATAATACAAATGTGTAACTATATTTTACTTTAACAAAATGTACCTATAGAAACCGGCCGCTGCATATTGTCGGGACTGCAAGGGTGGTGAAACAAAAGAAAGTCAATCTGGCATTGACAACAACGATATAACGTTAGGCAGATGGAGACAATATCCAAACCTAAACACCAAGTTACCTCCCGAGAAAGTTCAAGAACTAATGGATGAGTATGATTTTATGCAATCACTAGCTGTCAATTAGTAGCCTTTGTATTTATTTCAGCCTATCTCATTACCAAATTAAATCGAAATCCGCTGAGCCATATTGGAGATACCTTCTAACAAACATCCATCCATGTAAACAATACATTAGCAGTTATAATATTAGTAAGATTTTTTATTGTGAAATTCCACGGCGGTGATATTTGTGTATGCATTTTATATATATTTATATATATACTAGCTGTCGGTCGCGACTCCGTCCGCGCGGAATTAAAAAAAAAAACTGTAAATCTAAACCATTCTCGAATCTCCACGAACACACAAAAAATTTCATCAAAATTGGTCCAGTCGTTTAGGAGGAGTTCAGTCACATACACACGCACACAAGAAATATATATATTAAGATATATATATACCTGTTTTTTTAAAGACGACAATACGTGTGTGTACAATACAAGTGTCATGGCAGTAGAAAAATAAGAAATTAGACCATAAAAATAAAACAGAACAGTTATTTGCGATCGACAAATAGGGTTTCTGTCATAAGTATTATTTTTGGATGTGAGTGGCATCACATCACTTCCTTTTTAGCCGTCTTCAAAAAGAAGGAGGTTTTATCAAAACAATTCCTTACTTTACATTGGTAACACAGCTCTACAAAAAAAAAAGTTTTTTTGTCGCCCTGGATATCATCACAAATTTTTACGTTTTCAAGTGCCCATATTACGAATATATTCATGAAAGTTCTCAATGTGTTCGTATTTTCATGATTTTTGCATATCTTATATTTTACACTAAAGACCAGTGTAATCAAAGTAATGAAATTGAAACGATTGAAAGATAATTAAAGTTGGCAAATGACTTTAATTTTTTCAATTAACTTAGTAAATTTTTCAGAGTCGGCAGACCGTTTAAACACGAAGCTTGCAACTGGTACTATAGAAAATACCCAACCAGAAAATTCGATGGAATTCTACGAAGATTTTCAAAATAAATCAATTGTAACAATAATCATTCGTTATTCCAAATTTTTTTGCTATAAAGCTGGATATGAACTCCAAACGTAATAAAATCGTTATAAACATAACTTTGTGATTTTTTTTAGCAATTACTATCCATGAAACTGTTCCTTCAAGAAAGCGCTAAGTACCACTATTTTATTTGCTTTATCACAAACTCGGGTAATAGAATACTGCTAGTAGTAAAATGCCGCGCGATCTTTTTTAATTTTGCTACAAACTAATTTTCGAGTTCGCCTTTACTGACAATATAATTAACAGTTTAATACGTAATATAGTTGTATGAGTAATTTTCACTACGAGTGTAGCAACAAGTGGTAGCACTACGAGTGTAGCATTGTTACGAAACACAATCTACGGTATACTGAGTATTCTTTTGTCATACATTAAGTTCTGAGATTCTTCTGTTTTCTGTACATATGTGTTTACGTATGTATATTTGCTGATAGAAGTAATCGCTACACTTATGCTACTCTCACCGGGGCTAGAAAGTTTCTATACGCTTTGAGTCTATAAAAAAAATTACGTCAAAAACTAGTGACAACGATGCGCCAATTCTTCTTTTGTTAAAAACTATTTCTGTCAAAATTTTAAGTATGCTTGTAAAATCTTAAAAAAATAATTATAATAAACTTCCCATCCCCTGTATAAGATGGCACAAAAAGACGATAGCCTCTTCCTCCTTGAGGTATTGATAGACAAAATTGTATTATCAAAAGTTCCGTGTTTCACCGATAAGGATTTTAGAACTTGTGTAAGCATCGAATGCCCATCGGTAGAAACTCTCGAGATTTGTGACGATGAGACGGGAACTAATGTGGCGAGAAGTGACGGACCCTTCGTGAAAACTTTCAATAGCGGAAAATCATGTTTGTTCTCTCTTAAAGAAGATCAGATCAGTAAAGCCATGTCTAAATTTCCGATTAATGTATCAGTTTTTCAATCTCTGCCTTGCGGATGTTTACCTTCTAAAGTTGTACTAGGAGAATGTGTCATTGATATGACCAAAGAATTTGTTGAATCTCGTAATAAATATCTAGAAGATCCCAGTAACGTTAGTTACCAAGCTCTAAAGGACTCGTTTAAGATTGTCAGCAAGGATCAGGGTGAAGCAGGAGAAATCATAATGTTTTTACGCATATCTTGTTTTGGAAAATTAATTGTGACAAAGTTCCAAGGCACAGGTGCATCAAATGCTAAATCAAGTGGAGCTTCAGCTTCAGTAGATCGTTCATGTCTGCCTCAAAGAGAATATCAGTCCGCTCAAGATCCTTGTGTTTGCGGAACTAAAAGATATCTAGGAGGTGGAAGTGGACCTTCTTGTACTGTAAGCGGGGCGGCAACCGGCGGAGTATGCCCACCAGGTAATGTTTTATTAATAAATAAATAAATAATTTTGATGTATTTGAAGTATTATTTTAATGATAAAATAAAATAAAATTATGCTACAGCGCGGGACCCGTTCAATAGTATGCCGTGTGAAGAACCTGACGACCCTTGCTTTTGTTCCGGGCCAAAATCACCAACAAAGCAAAAAATGATATGCAGAAACACCGACCAATATTGTTTACACGTACCTAAAGGTGAGACCATATTTATGTAAACTTGTAATTATAAATATGAAGAAATGCGCTTAATTTTCCTTAGCTTCGTGTGAAATATCTTTATGCAACTATGTTAAGTGTACTCCAAGTTGCCTTAGTTAAAATTTCTTGGTGACCAGGTCGCAGTAAACAATTTGAAGAAATCGGAACTAATTTGGGTGGTAACGAACTAAAAATTAAAGTGCCAGCTACTTCTGCTATTATAAAGAAGATAAGTCAAACACATTGCTCAATGCAAAGCCCGTATACTGAAAATAAAAATGAAGGACCATGCCAAGCTCCATGTGGGAAAAACCAGATTAGTTTAACTATGCCTAGTGAAGCGATATGTTGTAACGGGGCCCAACCTGCTAATACACAATTTACTTGTACTACTGAAGGTTGTGTCCAGGCCTCCAAACATGGCCAGACAACATTAGCACGTGGTGACACCAAACAACCAAACGTATTAACAAGCCAAAATAAGAACACTTTTGTTTTAAAAGTAGCCAAAACTGCTAATTTAGGAGACAGGAAATGCAAATTGGAATTTGAAGTAGTAACACCGAAAGGACTTGACAAAAAACCTCCTGTGTTAAAAGCAAATGCTCGAATACAATCCGATCCAGACTGCGACTGTTGTATAGGTCGATTAAAAAAGACTAAGGCAAAAAAGAAGTCAACTTAAAAAGTGTTCTAAAAATGTATTTTTGTCATTTCAAAGCAATTTGTTTTAATTGATATTTTTAGGTTATTTAAATCCGATCGTCTGTTATCGTCTTTGTGCCTCTATTACTGTAACATTGTTAGTTGTTAAATTGTGCAGATTGCTGCCCTCCGGGTAACAAGATAGTTTTCCAATTGCCAATGGACTCCTGCAGCACGGGACACAAACAACGAGCTCACTTCAACTTCACATCAGATGGAGTCGGGGATATCGCTAGGGAAGAACCGGGTCAATTAGTGCCTCACACTTCACCAGATTACCACGGAGTTGTCTACGATTTCCCTAGCCAAGTGATTAAGATGCGGGTCTCCAAAATTGTAGAAATGCCAGGACGTAAATCAAAACTAGAGTATCAATTTGTAACACCTATCGTAAATCAGGAAACTGTCATACCGGTGAGCGATACTCGTACCACCCAATGCGTCCCGCGCACATGTCCTGGATGTTGTAATACAAGGTGTACTTAGATAATTTATGTATTTTAACCTGTGTTTCCGTGAATAAAATATAAAGAAATTTAAATCTAACTGATGTTTTTGATTGTAGTCACGCTCTGTAACTCTAGAGCTACGCTTATGGTATGTGATACTAATAATGTGTCTTGTTTTTTATTAACATAACCCTCATATCCGTTCATAAATTTGATTCTTAGTAATTTACAATAATCTCACAAATGACATATTTTTTTATGTAAAATTCGAAATAAATAAACATTAAGTCCAAAAAACTATTTTCTGCTTTTTCCCTTTCATAAATATAAATATCTAATTACACGTTTGATTCTAACAAATTAAGTTTAAAAGGAATAATACAATCAATATATTATAAGATATGCCATGAAAAGGAAACATTCACCGTAAATTAAAATCTCGTCTCAGGTACTTCGCTGCATGAGCCGTTTGGTGAAGAAAACATAGGGATAGATAACCGTAATCTTCGGAGCGAAATAGAACTAGCAGTTCTAAACTTGTTTAAAAATAATATGAAGATGGATCAAAAGTGTGAAGACACGTCAAATAGTGAAAGTTACCAATGGCTGACGGATACAAGTATCACGGAGGAAGTGAAAAAATCAAATACAGGTACAGCTGATTTATTTTCGAATAGTTCCGTCTGTACTGTGAGCGCAATAAGATCAAAAAATAGAAGTGTTTCTTTTGCAAAAACCGTTGACTATTTCTGGAACTCACAAAACCAAACCATTCACTTGACTGCAAAAAAATCCAATACGCTCAATGAAACAGAGCATGTTTTATTCGGGAAAAATGAGACAACGGTCTATATGACTTTGTTAGAAGACTACACTTGTCAACAAAGTACTGGCACACAAGCTACTGGTTCCATTAATAAATGTCTACAATTCAACAGTAACAAAATAATTCCCACAATAACCTGTACAAATAACAACGGTAAACGTTCCAGTACAAATTTATTATATCTTAACAACAGAAATGCTATTCCAAGTCATATCCGAAACCAAAGCATATATTTTTTTGGTAAGAAAAAAGATGGAGTTAAATTAAATAAGGGGATGGGAAGTCAAGATTCAGTGAAAAGAAGTCAGCATAAGTGCACACCGACAGCCGTTTCGACACAGGCATGCGCTTCTAAAAGCTGCGTGTCGATGCAAACGAATAAAATTAAAGAAAATAATTCAGCCACAGGTCCGAAATCAGTTACTATTAAAACTAACTCTCTTAAACCGTGTCCTGCACTCGGTACGGTCAAAGGCGATATGATGGCTACTGTATCCCACATCAAAATAGCACCTACGCAACCGTGTCCTGTGCATGGTAAAGATCCGTGTCAAGGTCCTAGTTGTATTGCTGCTTCAACACAAGAAGAACAAGGAACAGTAAAAGTATCTACAGTAAGCAATCCACGCCGCGGTGTATTCGAATTGGTGATTCGTAAAATGACTGGCGCACCGCTGGCGAGAAATGAATTGATGTTAGAGTGGACACCTCCACCGTGCCGCACTCCATCTTGCGCAGTTCCCGGCTCTTGTCTCGCACCACAAAACAAGCCATCATCGTGTCGGCAGTCGAAATATAAAATCATAGCTTGTAGACCATCATCGTGTAGACCGAAACATACCAATAAAATTTACAAACGTCCTTGCAGCCCAACACCTGTTCCGATATGCCCGGGATTACCTTGCAAGAGATGTTGTAGGATATCGTGTTGCGGAAAATCGTGCCGCTCCACTCCGACTTGCTTACCAGTAATAACCTGTTCACCAGATCCATCTCCATGTGTAAGCCCATGTCCACCATCGCCTCTTTCCAAAAATCCTTGCAGGTCCCCATGCAGTTCTCCCTGTTTACGACCTTGTCCCGTAGGGCGTAAGCGTCCAAAGCGTGCACGAAGTCACCCCCGAATTAAAGCCCACCCTAAACGAATTTCACCATGTCTTAACAAAACCAAAGTCTGTCCAGTACTGCGCTGCAAAAGTATATTTATGCCTTGCGTTAGATGCTGTAATGTAGTAGCCTGCTACCCGCGTAGAATTTGCTCATTGACACCATGCAAACCTTTGATGGCTTGCAGAAGCGACTGCTCTATTAAATGCCGAGACTAATCATTAAATTAAGATTACCTAACTGTATATAATTTGAATTTTGTGAATAATAATAAAAATAATAATTGAAGCTGAAAATTAAAAATATATTTTCTTATATTAATTTTAAAGTCAATAAAACAATGATAATTCTATTTTTGTTTCAATGTGCGAGCTACTTTTGGGTGTACATAACTTAACGTTTTACACATGTTTGTGTGGGTTGTAAATTGTATTGTTAAAAAAGAATAAGAAACATACAAAGTACTTAGTCAAAAAAGGTTACAATCTTAAAATCTAAGTTTCTTACTTGGGTGTATAAAAAGCTACTTTGGTTATTTTAATTTATTTATTAGGTAATTCAAAATGTCATCCACTAAAGTTAAAAATCATTTAGTGATATTAGCGGATGGATAAAAAATATTTAATAAACGGGTGTAAATTTGAAAAAGAAATAGACAAAAAGAGAACTGGATCAGTGGATGAGGGCGACAGGACACGATCGTCACGATGATGCTCGACGACCTGCGGTTCAACAGTGAGTCCATTCAGTTCGCAATTGAATTTTCGCAACACTAGATATACATATTAACTGTACTTTGGCCTAATATGTCTGCCATTTATATCTATCTATAATTTCTATATATTTATATATTCTATGATTTGACAACACAATAGACAAATGTTAAGTTTTAATCTTCTGTTCTTAATCTTTGTAAATTTATATAGAACAATAATGTTCCATTTATTGGTTCAATGGTTTCCTTTGCTTAATGATTTGACAACTGTGTTTTATAATAAATTTTCTAAATCGTCAGTATTTTAAACATAAGCATAAATGGCAGACAAAATTGAACAAAAGGATGCGAAAGGGACTCAAATGAAGGGAAAGATCAAGTTTGAAAGAAAACCTTGCCCTTGGTTATGTGATCTGGTGCCAGTGAATGTGCCTTCTCCGGGGCAGGCACAAGCTGTACTACATCCCAGAAAGGATGTTTTTGTTTTGAAGGTCTACAAACTGTTTTATAAATTTAACTTTTTACATTAACCTCAAATAGGTTAGGTCTAGGTCTAAATAGGTCTTCTAAGGAACCTTAGGCACATAATTCTTTTAAACGTTAAGAAACAGCTACTTGTTTGTCTTTCTTTATTTCTCGTAGATCTTTACTTTATGGGCGTAATAACTCGTCTAAACAATGCGCCGATACTAAAATAAAATAGAAAATAAACCTGCAAATCTGATAAACATAAATATATTTCTAGGTAGCTAAAGTTGGAGCAAACGGAGACCGCCGTTGTAAATTGGAACTTGAATTGGTGACCCCTAAAGGTCCTCAAAAAAAAGCGCCCTGCCGAATAGAGACGCGCGAAACTCAGTGTGACCCTGAGTGCGAACCATGTGGTTGCATGAAAACAAACAAGCGAAAGAAATAAAACGTAACCTCATAGGAAAGTACATTTTAAACCATTGACGCTTATCATATAAAATGCGAATTGGGTTTAGAGAATTAAGTACAAATTTATTTCATAAATCACACAAACAATATAGAAAAAAAATAAAACATCCCACAATCAAAAATGTCATAATTTCAATACGTGTCATAATCACAATTTAAACGTTGAAAGGAGAAAGTTAAACAGATCCAGAAATCATAATACGTATGGCTATCGATTGTAATTTATTTCATTTATAACTAGAATAAAGAAAATCTACAAAAAATTTCTGAATAGAATATATACCAAAACAAAATTAAACACTCTTTCAAAATATACCATCTGTAATTAGTTGTATTAACAATGGGGCCAAGCCATCATCTGACTATCGTCGTGAATTATATCTTACAGCACATAACCTTCGAGCTTATTTAGATTGGACAGTGACAATTAGAAAAGTAAGTTCTTTCAGTCATTTATAATACTGTAAACAACTTTTCTAATCCTCTATTTGATCTTTATGACGCGCATTAGCACCTACGACATTACACGAATGAATAAACTTTGAATCAATAACTTTTGCATGTAGTCATTTGCATATATTATGAATCTTTATCTCACGTTAGAAGAAAGCTCTTGTCAAATTAATTATGTAGAGACGCATGCAAAGTGGAGCGGACACAAGAATGTTCTCGATATAAAATAAAATGTAATTTCTTTGTTAATGTAAAGTAATTAATATATTTTCTGAGATTTCTATAAAATTAAGAAACAATTTGAAACTATAATAAATTGCGTACGTACCGAACTAAAAGGAATTGCTACATCGTTTAGATACAAAAAGTAACTCGTCTACCTGAAATGTTATAATTTTTTCACACTTGTTATTCCCGAATAAATTTGTTTATTGGAAGCAGACATCACGTGAGTTATAATGCGACGTGCATAGGCAAGGGCACCTTGACCTGACAATGAAACGTCGCAATAAGAGAATAAATGTTCAATAACGATCCCGAGTTCCGACGACGGGAAAAACAAAGGGATGGGACCGAATACAATCTCGTTCGATTTATTGATATAAAAGTGAAAAAGTTCTGTAATTTCTAATGTATTTAGCAGATAATTATAAAACTAATGCGATGTGTTTTGGTACGTTGGGGTACGCTATAGTTTCTTAGTTAAAAACGTAAGACATAAGACACTTACGAAAGTGAGCTTTTAGTATTTAGTATGACTACTGAGTACATTAGTCAAAATTTAATCATAATTCAATCAAAGGATATTTTTATTTTTGATGATAGGATAGGTAAAAAGGAATATCATGTTCTCTTTACTTATTAATAGAATGAAATTTTTTACTTGCAATTTGAATCGATAAACTACCGAATAAACTCATGGTTTGATTTTCCTTATTTTTACTACTTGTACTGTTGTACTTCACTAAAACAGAAAATTAAAAGCAAACATTGGCGTAGGTCATGGTTTATTTATTGAGAAAAACGTGTTGAATAAAAAGTCGACTTGATATGCAACCGGATGTGCACACTTCAGGTAAAGCAATATACATTTACATGAGACTGCAGTGTTATAGCTACCTATTACATCGCTCCGCATGCACTATAGTTTTCAATTGCCTAAATAATTAGTCATACAAAATATGATCTCTTCTCTAAAAAATAGAGGCAACAGTATTTTTTACAGGTGTATAGGTGAAGTAAAAACACAAATACACGGTAAGAGAAACAGTCTGATACTGTCCTTATATTATACTAGTGATGTATTTAAGTAGGCACAAAAAAGCTTTTACCAAATTCCGCAGTTACAAAATATTATCGACATGTGCATAATTCCAATGCACTCGCGGAGACACACATTTCCAGAGATATCTTTAATTTCAGCGGACTTGGGACAGATCGCATTATGCGCTTAGCCGTAACCCCTTTAATAAAAGAAGTAATATTAAACTTCTCAATCGCTCAGCTTTAATTTCTCAAACGTAGTAAGAAAAAGTACTAGGATAAAGTAAAAAATAAGTGAATTAGATACGAAACAACGCGTTGGTCCCCTCCATAGAATTATAAGAGTATTCTATACTTATGTAAAAAAAAATATAGAAAAAAAAATTAAAATATTTTTTATTATCATAAAAGCAATTGTCAAAAAATATATAATCACATTTTTTATCAATCTTTCGCAGCAAGCTATTATTTACCTATACTTACAACTAACTTAACATTTTCGCGAGCGTTTGATTAAAATATAAATTCGATCATGAATGTTTAAAACCTTGGAAAGTAAGATAACAATGGATTTGTTAGGTTGCCAATACGCAATGATGTTGCTGCAGATTTTTCAATAATGTTTCTATATTAAAAGATATGACAACACTTTAAAAGGTCTCGTTTAATTTGTGTATTAATTAGTTGACTCGGCTAAATATTTTACAGTAAGTCATTAAGTACATTATTTTTTCCACTTGCTTTGAGGAAAAATATATTTAACTTGATTATATATTTGCAACTTGTGTAATTATATAGGTACTGATGAAAACTACTGTGTCAATAAATATATAATTTTTTTTATAAAACAAAGCGCTGCTTATGGTCCTCATGTCCACCCTTCTTGCCGTGGTCGTCCTGATGATGATAGTATTCCTCGTGTCCGGAGTGACCCTTGTGGCTTTTGTGATCTTCATCGTTATGGTGCTTGTCATGATGTCCACCCTTTCCGTGGTGGTGTTCGTGATGGCCGGAATGATGATGGCCACCTTTCTTGTGATGACCTCCATGTTCGTCGTGGTGTCCATGATCATTTCCGTGCTTGTAATGCTTGCCCCCCTTGTGATTGTCGTCGTAAAAGTGATGATCCTTGTTGAATTCGTCCTTATGATACTTTTTATGATATCCTTTAATTTCTTCACCTTTTTCGTGATGTTTCTTGTGATGATGCTTGCCTCCCTCATGATGATGTCTGTGCTCATGGTGATGACCTTGATGTTTGTCTTCATCCCAGTGCTTTTTATGCCCATATCTATGTTCGTGATGATATCCCGCATGATGATGCTTGTGATGATCGCCATGCTCGCTTTTTTGGTGATGGTGATGTCCTCTATGTAGAGACATAAAGGACATCACCATCACCAAAAAAGCGAGCAAACTAAGAGTAGTTTCCTTATGGCCACGTTCATGATGATGGTGGTCGTGGTGTTCCTTGCCACCGCATTCCTCGTATTGATGTCCACGCTCGTGCCTTGTCGAAGCTACGGCTAGGTCACCTTCTTGCTGATCAGATCCATATCCTGAACAGACGGCTAGTAACCACCCCAGTAGGGTAATCCCGAGCAGTATTCTCATCTTGTCGTCTTGTAAGCCATGACGATTGATGTTTTGATAATGAATCTGTACTGATTGTAAATCGGATTTTGATGACACTTTATACCTTACATTGTGGCTGATTGAAGCCAGTGAAATTGGCGAACAAGGACATCGCGTCGCGCCACGGCGTATGTAACGTCAATAGATTTTAACCGTTGCACCATCGGGTACAACAAGACTTATTAACAATTTTTATTAAAAGGACGAATCTGAGTAGACCAGGAAGTTGGTACGCGCTAATTATGTCTGTCCTGTTCATTCTACTTTTTAAGGCATAATACTAGCACGAAAACACTGAGAAGAAATCTACAAGTATTCAAATAGTTATGATTTCAAAGCACCTCAAATGTAAAACTATTTTACTTCATAAATCGTACTAATATTATAAAAGCGAATATTTGGATGGATGGATGGAAGTTTGTTTGAACGTATCTCCGGAACGGCTCAACGATGATCTTGTGACGTATCTGAACTTGTGACGGAGTCGCAGGCTACAGCTAGTTTGAACATAAATTCTTTACTTCTAAGAGTTTTATTTTACAATTGTGTTTCTGCACTGCGAAATTGCACATTAAGTATTAATAAAATCGATTCAGACAGTCGACCTTTAAGGTTTGTTTCGCGTAGCCATTTTTCATCCCAATTGAAACAAATAAGACGACATTGTACAATTAATTTGAAATACCAGGATCACAAACATTTATAACTCCGTATTTTTCTTAGAAAGTCTAGAGGCCTTGATCATAGCGTGGATTTCCGCTAACAATTGCTGATATATTTAATATTATCTTTTCTTTTTCAGAGAATGAGTGGGATGCCGATGTATGTATTTTAGTCCAACTAATTCAGCGGTGGATATATAACATATTATTTTATGTGATTATGTTTAAAATAAAATAACTATTGCCATACCGAAGTAAGCCAGAGTTAAAACCTATACTTTAATACATTTGTAATTTCGAGAAAGGATATAAAAAGTGTTTCTTATTTATTTCATAAAACATATCGAAACAACAAGTTGTCGTGAAGCTGTTTGATTGTCAAACTTAATATGAAAGAATAAAAATATGAGAAAAAAGCATGTATATTTTGATATTTATTCTGTGAATTTAATGTCAAATTAATCAAAAACATTCCGTTGTAAAATTACAGTTTCGTTTATCATTTTGTTAAAATTATATGTACAATTATCCTATTAATACTTATTCAGAGAAGAGCGTCCGGAATGGAAAAACCGAAAGAAGCTAAAAAAATTCGAAAACCTTACGAAGAAATAGGTGCTATATTTAACGGAAATGAGGTACTTTAAAAAATTTATTTCATTAACTTATTTGTACAATTGAAAACACCGTACCCACTTTACTTTTTTTTAAACTAAGAGAAAAAAATTGTCTCAAGTCTCAAGTAAAGAGGCATTCATTTCTATTTCCAAAATATATTATTAGTTCTGCCAACACACGAAGCTACCATATTCCAAGCGTGATTATTCTTTGAGTTAATTAATATCAATTTTATTTGTATATCGACGCTGGAAAGCGTAAACGCTGTAACCCCGAAAGTATGAACTTTACAGGAGAGCCAAAATAATTTCGGAATTTTAGAAAAATCACCAAAATTTTACGCTGTGCAAAATACTTTTTTTTCCTAGACCACCGAGAGTCGGTTCATTCGACGCAGATTTTTTCTAACGGTGTGAAAAACATATTTTCGAGTTTTCAAGGGTTACAGCGTTTATGCTTTCCAGCGTCGATGTATTCGATCTAAAAAGTACTAATGAAACTATTTAATAAATATAACACTGATGCACTTATGTTAAAGTTACTCGGCAATTACATAGCCAAATAGCACTATCTTTTACTATCGTTAAATTTATTATTATCATGAATTAATATTCTCTACATACCAAAAAAGCAAAAATTATTCGTAAAAATAAAAAGATAGTTTCAAGGAAAATTAATTATATGAAAACATATTTGAATGACGTATAGCCAAGAGGCTGAGTCTAAATCTTTATACTACTCTATGGGATTAAAAGTTTAGTAATTTATTATGAATTAAAATATAAACTGTATTTACAAAATATGAGTGTGGAATGTGGAATGTTTCGTTTACTTATTGTCCAAATATTTCTAAGTTAAAATACCCTACGCCTCACAAGTATACTAGTTCAAATAATTTATAAACTTCAAGACTCTAGAACCTAAATCTTTTGATTTTCTGAAAAACGATAGCATAATCTTTAAAACAATAATTTGCTAATTTTTTTTGGCAGGCGCTGGAAAATAATGTTTGTTGCATGTTAAAATTATACCACAGAAGTGCAACAAAAGTTTTTTTTATTACATATTAAAAATGAAACATTCCGAAAATTAATTGAAATATTTTTATAAAATAGAATACTTACATTGTACTACAGTTTAAAACAATCTTCAGCGCCTAGACGCTGCCATCAGTCACGAAGCAAGAAGAGTACCAGACGACTAGCACCCCCAGACACTTGTAGCACAAGACCGTTACCACGTAATTAAAACGTTACACTGCGCCCGCCAAGGGAGGCGAGCATATAATACGAGCGAACCAGTACGCAGGTTCACCCTTTCTAACAATAGAAATGTTGTCGCAATTTCTTACCCTATTTCTTTACCTTGCGCCCACTCGATTTTAACTTGGAAAATTACTTGGAAAATTTGTGCAATCTGAAATTTATAGAATATTCCAGATTTTTAGGTGGACACTTACTATTGACTCAGAAAGTTATAACTTTTATAATGTCTTCATTATCACATCTAATTATAAGTAATAACTGATTGTAACTTGTGAAGTAACTTTTCTATTGTTTAATTTATAGGACTTCCCGACCTAAAGTCCCGAATTCGAATCCGATATGACGAAATTCATATTTAAGATCGTTCGTTAAACACGTGAGGCACGAAAGAAAGGAGGGGTTCGGAAAAGTCACCAAATATAACAAGGGGAGGAGTGGGGGATATAATGAGACATCACGTGTATATAACAGCCTGAACAACCTTAAATGTTTTTACGATGATTAATTTTGCACATTTATATTCTATCCAACTTTTATTTAAAGTAAATAATAGTTATTTTGAAACATCAATTTATACTAAAAAAAATCACGTGATTTTAATTATTATAGCAATAATTAGTATAGCAAATAAGTTTAAGCTTTTGCAGCGATATAGTTTAAGACCAAATTCGAATGGTGGATTCCAAAACAAAATCTCTTGTTTCCCTGCACCTTTAACCAACACGCTATCGGCGCATCATTTTTTGTGCCCCTACTTATTTCATCAAACGGGCACGTGTACCCCAACATGTGATACAATTATTTGATCTACCAATCATCCTGATCTTTTATGCTATTCAAGGTTACGTTATTTCTTCTAATGATATGGGTCTTTGAAATATAATCTAAGAAAATAAAATAAATTGCTCGTATCTAGCGATCGCTCATCCCATACAATCGATTTTTCCTGCTGGAAATTTGGTAAAGTTGATGACAGATGTGAAAATTAAAAACTTGATAAAATATGTGAAATGTTGTGATAAATATTATTTTAAAAACTTAATTGAGTGTACTACTACTTTTTTTTATTTAAATTGACTTCATTGACTGTCTTAGATAATTTATCTCAAATAATAAAAACACTCTATTTGCTTGTAGTTGCCAATTCTACTTTCAAACCGTTACTTGGTTAGCCACAATTGGAAATAGACACTTAATTATCAAACGATCTCAATAATTTTGCATGGACTTCAATTGCAATTACCTTAATAAAGTTAAATAGCAAATAATAAAACAATTCTAATTAAGCTAGAAGGCTTTAAGATATTGTTCATGATAAAATTCGAACTACCGTAGTTGCTTGTCCCTACCGAGGGTTCGAATCCCAAAGTTCAAGCTACCGACGGACCGCGTGATCGGTAGTTCATACACCTAATCATTCGAAAAGTCATAATCATAATAAATTCGTCTCATAAAAACTCATAATAAAATTAAAAATCATAGCGTTTCGTAATATTTTGTCATTCCTTCAAATAACCATACTGATCTGCATGGTTTGAAATTTCATCACCATCTAATTTATGTTTCAGGTAAAAATAAGAGTGCCTAAAAGTACAACGAAACCTCCGAAACTAACATCATCTCAGTTGAAGCTGCAACAGCACTGCACATGTGAAGATGACCACTCGGTCTGCTCCGAGACGTGTGGATTGCCAGGACAGTCAGTGGGCGATGGTCGAGCAGCCAATTTGTTTAACATTCAGGTATTAATAACAATTACAAAAACAACTCACACCCGTAACCTTGAGGGGTACGCGCAGATTACAAACTTAGATTTGCCGCTGTCCTAGCACAGCTTTCACGCATATCATTCATACACCTACGCAGTTCCGGTGTTAGGGTAGGGCACGGTTCCGGTTTTAGTTATTATCTTGCTAAAACACCAACGAGTGATCGGTGATCTTACTAATATTACCAATGCGAAAGTTTGGATGTATAGATGTCTGTTAGAAGGTATCTCCAGATCGACTTAACGGATCTTGATAAAATATTGCATAGATAGAGAACGTAGTCTGGAAGAACACTTAGGCTACTAGTCAAGTTATTTTCTTTAATTCACAGGTATTTTTAAATAAATTAAAAAATAAATCAACATTGTTAAAAGATACCAACACCCTACAAGTGTCTGTTAAGAAAGATTTTATTTTATCAATAAAATTTTCGTTACATTAGAAAATGATTTATTTTAAGTAGCCTATTGAATTTGAGAGTAGGTAGAAAATCCCTTTACATTTTTACTGAAGAATAGATCTAAAATAAGATTTTATAAAAGCAAAAGAAATTATTTAATTTCTAGTAAAAGTATTAGTAAAAGAAAGTAATTAATTTCTTTCACTTTTAATAATATCTTAGTCTACCTTTATAGACAGAATATATTCGAGAGCTCTATATAAATTTATAGAATAGACGGTTGATTGAAAGCCGTACCTTAACAGCACTTACGGCCATCTCAAATTACACATCTTCATTTGAAGACGATGTTTAGTCACAAACATATAATGAAAATCTTTACTTCTATTCAAACCCTCTGAATATACCTAGCCAGGTCATAAATTCTGTCACATGTTTAATATAAAATAATTGAAACAAGTTTATTAATTATGTGACCATTTATATACC
>JAOPJD010000025.1:2443822-2456588 GCA_026167825.1 Papilio polyxenes | reverse complement strand
CATGAGCGAGGATGGAAAATGACCTCGTTGGACACGCGGAATACGGTTGCTCGCTTCTTCACTACTGTGTGCGTACACCTTATCATTTTGTTTGTTGTAGCTCTCTTCTACGGTAAAAAAAATTCATTCGAAAAAAGAATTTCTCGGTATTTTTTCCCGCGTACTGCTTCAACAAAGCGCGGCCTCTCTTCAGTCTCAGGGCCATTAGACGAGCATTCAAACGAGCAATAACTGCAATACGGTCTTCTTTAAGCGTCCACTCCGTATTTAAAAATGAGTAAAATTCTAATAACCTCCTTCTTTTTGAAGTCGGCTAAAAAGTATACAGTTTTATTTTCACGAACAATTCGAAATTCGAATTCAATAAACTTTTTTGTGGCCAGCATTTAGTAAAAGAAAAGTTTTTACTGTGTGACAATACTTATGACCTGACTGTGTACTATTACTATATGTATTATTTTTTAAATATTATAAATATGAAAGTTTACATGTATGGATGGACTGTCTGTTGTTATCTCCAGAACGCTTTAACAGATCTCGCTGAAATTTTCCATAGATGTAGATCACAGTCAAGAAGAACACATTGGCGACTAAATATTTTTTTTATTTTAAATCCGCACGGACGGAGTCGCAGCTGGTAACTAATTATACTCATAAATACGAAAACAATTTCTTCAACAACAAAAACCGAGTCATCTTGCTTATGTTAAATACTTAGCTTATATACATGTTTTTACAGGTCCCTGATGACATCTGTGAGTCACTCACTCACCGCACTGCGATGAATTCAGAGGTAGTATACAGCACCGCGGAAAAACACGACACCCTTTGCAATGTATGTAACGTGACACCCAAAGACGCTCCCAAAGGTGTGCAAGCACAGAAGGTGCTCCATCCAGACAAAGATGTTTTCATCCTGCAGATCGGCAAACAAACAGATGAACCCAACCGAACTGGAAATATAGAGGTACAAGTTATATTTACTTCGAAATATTCGTTCATAGGTTATAAAATAGCCCTAAAAATTGGACCGTAGGATGCAATTCCTTATTAATAGTTTTCATTTTTATATTTCATCAATTAACGTCATTCGTCTAGTATATTATATAAAGGTAGTGATAGACTTTTCGGCTCCTCTAATTAATTTTTTGTTTGACGTGGTTGCCAAACAAAAAATTCCAGGTTCGCCCAAACGATGTTAATAATAAATTAATTATTAAGGTATCAAATATCAGCAATCATTGCCATACGCAAACTTTTAAGTACAGCAACGGCAATAAGCGCCAATAGTCTAGTGGCTAATGGTATGGATATGCCAACACTTAGTCGTGTGTTCGAATCCGGCCATTTGGAAATTATCTTAAACCATACGATCACAGGTTTAGAGTTTAGTCAGCAAGGTTTAAAAATTAATGTAACTTAAAATTAATAATATTTCACATAATGTGGCACGTCTCAAAAAGAGGTCAAGATCACAACGCGCAGATTCTGCGTTCATTTGGGCTGCCAGTCGCCACTTGTAAATCTGTAAAGCCCTCCTAACTTAAATATAATTTATATTAATCTAGAGTAGTTTCAGAAACTTGTAGTTATTCAAATCATTGTAGTTACTCACAATCGATAACGGACACATAAAATATACTTAAAATGTATGAAAATATTTCTAAGGCAGAAACAAACGTTATAACTCTTTATAAACCACTTCGTATGAATCTTGAAATGGAGAAAATATCGCATTGTCTGCTCTCTAATATTCAGAACCTTTAAATTGACTATCAAATAACACAATAAAAGTTGAATTTACCAGAGGAAATCAAATATCTTTGTGAGGAAAATCTGTATGGGTTGAGTCATTTGTATTATTTGTGTATCAGGTCGAATTGATAACTCCTAGAGCTCCCGCGAAACTAAAGCCGGCTACACACGCCTGTAAGCAGATACAATGCGAAGACGATGATATACCGTACTGCGTACCATGCAGAACTTGTAGAGTGCCCGCACCCAGGAAGAAAAGAAAGCGTGCGGGATGTTGTAAAAAATAACTCCACATTAATCGTATTTCTATTTCAAGAATATTATCAAAATATTTAAACAAATTTAATGTGTGCCAGCTTTTATGATTCCTTAAAAATTTTGATATCGGACATAATTTACTGTTTACTTTCTCTTACTAGACTTGACTTACAAATTATTTGCTGAATTGGAAGCCTTTGTACATATGTAGCCTGTAGCCTGATACGATTTCGTATAATAAAATTGTAAGGCGGGTTGAAATTGATATCTTTGTCAATGCACAACTTTTATATTTTAAAAGAAATATATTTTACTTATTCGTGTATTATTTTTTTATTTAATCTTAGTTTAGTTTGTATTTTTAAAAAACTTTTACAAAGGATTTTTTTTAGAAATTAGCTAATTTAGATGATTATTGCTTGGTGCACATTACAAATATTACTAAGAACAAGAAAATTAAGAGCAAAATGTTCAATTGGTTGATAATAAAACATTCGCTGAGCAGCTGTCCGGCAAGAACGTGATTAAGAAGTCAATGTATGTATATATATTACTTAGCAGTATGTACCTACATATATGGCATTACTAGCTGTCGCCCGCGACACCGTCCGCGCGGTATTAAAGAAAACTGAATAAGTAGCCTATGTGTTCTTCCAGACCATGTTCTATAGGTACATGTGTGCCAAATTACATTAACATCAGTTGAGCCGTTCCGGAGATACCTTCAAACAAACATCCATATATCCATCAATCCATTTAAACATTCGCATTTATAATATTAGTAAGATATGTAGCAGTATTGGTAGATCGCAATGAGACATTAGATTTAACAAAATACTTCAACCCTAATTCTTGGTATCCGTATTTCATAAGTCGAAGTGTTGTTGGAAATCATAGTTCTACGGCAACAACTGCTTTACTAAAAAATTATAATTTCTGCCTTCGATTTGATGTTGCGACATTTCATCCAATGTAATGTCCACGTTTTTAGTCTCGTGCTCGACGTATAACTATAGCTCTCGTTACGAAATGATGAATTCAACTCTGAGAACTAATAAGAAGTTTGAAGATGACTGTCAAAGATTACAAGTACGAAGTAAAATATTTGGTACCAACCAAAAAGTATATTTCAGAATGTGATAAATGTTTTTTAGGCTAGACTATATATTAGCCTATAGCAAAAGTCTGCAGGTAATCTATTCAGTTCGATCAACAGCATACGTTCACTAAATATTTATGTGGTAAAACTTACACGTGTATTCCGTACAAAAGATTCAGAACAAAGACGGAAGGTGAAACTAAATGTATTCAATCGATAGGATATGTTAACAGTGGCTTATCCGTGATCTATTTATGATTGTTATGAAGTAGAACATTCGTATCTCATTTAAGAGTGTCACATGGCGGTGACTTTTGAACTGTAAGTTATATAAGTACTTATACGAGTATGTTGTATGTAACATAAAGACGTGTTATCATCTTCAAAGATCATCGGATCATATCACATTGCTCCGTATGCGCAATGTGATATTAACTATAATACTCGTGTGCTAAAGAAATAAGTATAATTGCAAAGATTTAAGATATGATCACTGCACTAATCGTCACTTATAGTTTACAAAATGATCACTGTTACGTATGGGCTTTTTAATTATTTGGTATTACGAAATTTACGTGGCATGGTTAGTGGTATCAAAAGTTTATTACTAAGTATATCGTCGAAAGTTAATACATTGATCTGGTCACCATTTTATGAAATGTTTTTTTTTCGTGAGTGACTAAATCTGAAGTCTGACCACTACTTTATGTACACTATGTACATACAGTCGCGTCCGCTGGAGCTGTTCCATTTAGGCCCTTCGTGCACATCTTATGCCTCTCTTTAGAAGAATGTACAAAAATGTAACTTGCGGGTTAAAACACTGAAATAAAGAATGGAATAATACTTCATAGCAACTACCTAACAAACTCGTTTTTAATATGCTAAACCGTCTGGCAGCTTAAATTAAAGCCCTAGTAATTAATTAAATTAAGAGTAAAATTTAATTATTTGAACAATTATTTAGTAATCAGTAGAGGTGTAGGCAGAGATCACAGACCTCCATTTGGAATGACCATACGAACTTCCGCAATACACTTTTCGCCATTTCGGCAGACGGAATGTGACGGGTGGCGAGCCGCGTCGCCGTCTATTTCTCCCGGGAATTAACACATATGTGAACGTCAGATAAATTTACATAGTATGTAAATTGAAAAACACATTGGTTCGTGGTGGGAATCGAACCCAGGACCTGCAGATTACAAGTCAAATGCTTAACCCCTGAGCCACCGACGCGACGCTCTACAGTTAATCTATCTATATATATCGTAAGAAAGTCGTGTTAGTTACACTATTTATAACTCAAGAACGGCTGAACCGATTTGGCTGAAAATTCATGGGTATGTAGTTGAGAACCAAGGTACGGACATAGGATACTTTTTATCCCGTTCCCTTTTTCTTTAAATTCCGCGGGAACGGAGTCGCGGGCGAAAGCTAGTTTTATTTTAAAAGAGCCACTTAAAAACTGATAAGTATAAGTAAACTTTGTACTACGTTGTTTTCATGGCAGCATATAAAAGATCAGTCTTCATATTTGTGGCACGTCTAGTTGTGTAGTTTGATTTTTTAATTTAAGGGTTTGCTACCGATTGAACCTCTGTTCTATTTTAACGTATTACTTTCCCCGGTACAATTAATTATATATCAGAATAAGAGCGCTTATCGCCTCGGGGAACAAGTGTCTGAGAGCTTAGGCGTTTCGTGAAAACAAATAAAAAGAGAAAACGTTTTTCTTTTACTTTGTTTTTTTATTTAAAAACAGCATCCATTAAGATAAATCTAATTGAAGATTCTGAAGTAAACAAGTTTTTTGGATGAGATCAATTAATTAAGTTTCAATTTTTTAATTTTTTTTTAGTTTCAGTGATGATCAAAACAAATGTTGACACACTGCTGAAACACCTACACAAAAACGCTGGAACCTAAGATAAAGGATAGTGATGGATATGACAATACCACGTTTGTTCTTGTGACGAGACAAGACAAGACTAAAGCACAGTTAAACAAGTTCATTGCCAAATCGAAAATAAATTGAGCAGCACCCTTTTTAATGGTTTAATCCTTTATTCTAGGGTGTATAAAATTATTATTCAACGCGTTCGATAAGGGACGCTTAATGCTGGCAGGTATTCATAACTCAAAATCGCAAAATGGGACAGATTGACTTGTGACTATGTAAATCGTGACAAGTAATATATTGTGTCGCGTGTGCACATTGGACTCGAGAGTTTTCTAAAATATTGTTATAAATTATTGAAAAATGATGAAACAATTCGTTGTATCAGTATTTTCATTACTTTAGCCTGATATTAGTGGGAGCGTCA
Source organism: Papilio polyxenes (assembly GCA_026167825.1). Classification (NCBI taxonomy): domain Eukaryota; kingdom Metazoa; phylum Arthropoda; class Insecta; order Lepidoptera; family Papilionidae; genus Papilio; species Papilio polyxenes. The sequence goes on along the minus strand of JAOPJD010000025.1, from coordinate 2,451,152 downwards.
GCAAAATGATGCAATATGTTTGTGCACCGACTGTACCGTTAGCTTTCTCTACACGATTGTATTCAAACGAAGGTCGTCTGATGTAATAGACATTTGAGCTTACACGAGGATATCCCTACAGAAGTTTATTAGTTTATACTGCTATTCGTTTTTATATTTAGAGATGAGACTTAAAAATATATGAACTTCGTGGCCTTGTCCTATTTAATTAATTTAAGTTTATCTTATTTCTTACTACCATAATAATCTCGGTTTTTTGATGGATGGATGTATAGTTGTTTGTAATCACGTACATAACTCGAGAATGTAAAAAAACTGAACGTATCTGCATGAAATTTACTTACTCCCGTAAACGAAGTCGCAGGTAACGGCTACTTATTTATAACAAGTTGTCTCCCGCGAGTCTGTTCGCACATAATTAAAAAAAACTTGATGAATAACCTATGTGTTCTTTTTGACTATGTTCTACATCTGTGCAAAATTTCAAGGTCCGTCGAGTCGTTCCGGAGATAACTTCAAACAAACATCCATACATCCAAATATTTGCATTTATAATATTAGTAAGATTTAATTATGATGATAATGTCTGTTTGTTATTACTATTAATAGCACACTTGATATGGTGAATATTACTATACAGTTAGTAGTTATAAAACATGTACTAGCGTTAAGTAGGTCGTTCATTCACCGATCTCATAGAGTTCCTTATGTGGCCCACGTTGCATGTTCGCTTATAATTATTTTGGTACATAACAATACAAAAAAGGAAGGTGTCATAAATGTTTGTGAATCATCTTTATCAGATCAATTTACTGTTGGTATCAGTGGCCTAGGTTTTCATGTATGTAGGTTTGAATGAATATAAATTTCATTGTGACAGCCTAGAACCTAAACTACTGAAGCTACTTTATATAGGTAGATCTTATTCGATTCGTCCTTTTTCCCAGAGTGTCATAGGGTATATTACATCGGCACAAAAACATACAGGGGACGTAAGAAATAAAATTCTGAATTAGTGAAAAACAGTTACGAATCTCATCTACCTTCACTTTTTTCCATGTTTTCAAATATAATCTTACTAATATTATAAATGCGAATCTTTAGATGGATGGATGGATGGTTGTTTGTTTGAAGGTATCTCTGGAAAGACTAAACGGATTTTGCTAAAATTTGACACAGTTGTAGAACATAGTCTGGAAAAACATATAAGTTAATTATTAAGTTTTTTTTATCTGCGCGGACGGAGTCGCGGCCAAAAGATAATCTAACATAAAAAAGTTATTTAGTTTAAATTAAAATATTTTTAAAAACTTTGTTTGTTTAAAATGGTGCTGTTGCGTACATTATAGCCTAAGTTAAGTTATTAATTAAAGTATTAAATTTTATAATTGATAATACTAGAACATTATAGAACATTAACTAGAATAGTTGCTAAACAATTGAGTACACAGTATACTATAAGTATTGTGGAGGACTACTTAGCCTCAACTTAAATGAGACCATGAGACTGACCGCCGAATGATGTCTCAATGCCAAGGATAAACAATCGTACAAGCAACATAAAGCAATATTTTTTTCTGCATGAAGTCTATTGATATTGTTTACTCAGTTTGAATTCAATGTCATGGTGATATTCAGTATTGCGTAAGATGGATACCTACTCCGGATTTTTTTAAGTAACATAATATGAATTGAGATGTTTTCGATATTAGCGTTGACTGAATTAAACATTTACTCGTACCCAAATATTCAATTTGTAAAAATGCTTTGAAGTTTTTGCAAGTTTCACGTTTTGTTATTCACCAGGTATGAAAGTATAGATATTTCTATTTTAGTTAACCCAGTTTAATTTGTGCCAACTAAGAACGATCGTTAAAATATGATTCACACAACCCAAAACTACATACAACACATATATATATATATATACAACTTGTCGCCCGCAACTCTGCTGTGGAATTAAAAAAACATATGTGTTCTTCCATACTATCATCTACATCTATGCCAAATTTCATCGAGATCCGTTGAGCCGTTCTAGAGATACCTTCAAACAAACATCCATCCAAACATTTGCATTTATAATATTAATAAGTACATCTTCAAAGTGAAATATATAACAGTTTTAAATTAGATTACCGCTGAATTTTTAATACGTATGAATTTTAATTTGTATACGTAATTAGAACGATATAAAAACGTCGTTATAAAATACGTGTTTCACAAACAGCTGTACACACTGAAACTGTAGATAATGGTAAGCTTAATTATTTGCAAAGTACATGATTAATTAATAAAATTGAAGATACCGTTAATTGTATGAAACCAAATCGGATTTGGTGTGAATCAAAATGAGTTGGTTTATAACGTTTGACGTTTTGACACCGTCCGACGCGACGTTTGATATCGACGTTACACTAATAGCCCCCCCTTCTCTTTTTTATGACGCAACAATCGGTTTCCTTGCTATGCACGTTGTGCGTATATACAGTATTAAACTGTAAACTTGTTTCGACCATCGTCGTTCGTTCATTCTGTTTTTAACGTACACGCCGGGTGGTCGTCCGCAGTTGCATATTTTTAACAACACGTGGCGCGCCGAATCTTGAATATAACCTATTCGCCGTAACAACAGCAGCTACAAATTATTCTGGTAAGTTTTTATAATAAGCTTTTATTTCATTTCTCGATATTTAAGTTATTATAAATAGCTACCGGCGTTTGTGTATAGTTTAGTTTCTCTGAACCGAAAGAACGTCGACTTTGGTTTATCATTTACATATTATGTTAATTTTTTTTTTCAATGTTATTGTTATTTTTGTTTTTGTTATAAAATTAAGCAAATAAATTACTGTTCATGTAGAAATTAGGTCTAGCTTACATTTTCTAAATCTAGGTCACGTTCGTTATCTTATCATTATTTATTAATTTCACCATAATTTTATCCTCATTAACAAAAATACAATTAAGCCTATATAGTATTTGTATATTAATTCGCTTTTCTATTAACTTTATTATTAAACTATGACCTAATTTTAGGGCATATTACTACAAAAACGACGGGTAAATACTTAATATATGTATCTACTTTGTTAATATTTTAAAATAGTATCAATAAAATGCTAATTATTTGTACGGTACAAATTAATTGCACGTCCAATAAATAACTATAACACTAGCGGTCGATGACTTCCGTAATCCGTTAAATTAATCACACGTCACTGCATACAGTACAGAACAGTACCCACTACCCATTGACCTACTAATTTCTAACATTGCTTCTATACACGAAATACAACGTACGCTTTTTTTGTTATATATCTTATGCTACTAAACATTATAATTATAAAATATAATATGTAGTAGGGATGTTAACATTTAATAAAAATAGGGGCAACATTTTTCGCGCGTTTTTAATTACGTACATAATTTGCATGTCCGTTCCATTGTGATATTTTATATCTATGTACCGATTTTGAAGTATGAGACATCATATCGTATACGTATCCGTAGGATTTTTTTAAATATATTTACTTATCTACTTTGAAATTCTAAAAATAAAATTTAGTTTCTTACTAAACTGATAAAGAATATTTTATTTACTTAAACATTTTACATCAAGGTTAAGTCTTCTCAAAATACTAATAAAATACATAACTAATACATATGTACTACTTATATAATATGACAGTCAGGTAGTTATAATTTTATTTTACAGTAAAATATCATTAAAAAATCAACAATAAATCAATATCATTATAAAAATTAAGCACTAATCGGACACCAGAATATAATAAACCCGATGTGTGCAACAGACACTGTACTAACTGTGCTAACTGTACTTATTTAACAAACGAGGGGTGGTTTGAAAAAGGGAGAGTACTCGAAGGCGAACATGGCCGGGGGATTTTTTCGAGCGACAGGAAAAAATTCTTATTAAATTTATTGCTCTAAACACGCTAAAGGTAATGTAGATTAAGCTTAATACAGAGTAACGATCTAAAACTAAAATTAGTAACTTAATTCATTAAAAAATAAGCCTTAAAGACTTTCATATTCGTCGCCAGCCCATTGTCTAAATTTGGGGGAGCAGGTACTATTTTTTTTTTGTTCCAAAGGTAATATGCTTATTTGCTAGGGAAAAGGAAAAACTGACCAGTAATTTAAGTTTTTAGAGTTATCTATAAATCCATTATTGTATGTATCTTAGTATTTCGAAATAAATAGTTTACATATCTATTTTATAATAGCTCTGGCCCGCACGTAAATTGAGTAAGACTTTTCAGGTTCTCTATGGGAGAAGTGGTGAGCGGGGGGGCAGCGGCCATAGACGACCATAAACATCGTTAATTATTGCCGATGCGTTACTTTGTTTACCTTCGGCTTATCATTTTTCTCGTAATATTAATTATGAAATGTATGTTAATATAATTATATTAAATAATAACTTTCATATCCCTCGTACAAGTTTAATGTTTAGCAATATTCTTATCACTCATCCGTTTTAAAAACATCCGGTAGTGTGAAGAAGTAATGAAAAACAAGATAGGGATTAAGTTTGTCGACACAGTAAACAAATAAACTGATTCCCTAAAATAGCTGTAAATTATTGTATTAAATATTTTATGGTTAAATCTTACCGTAATTAAGTATAACTGGAATTGAAATAATTCATTTGGAATGCATCAGTTTGAGTCTGGGTGAGTTAGTTAGCTACATGAAGAAGAGAATGCAATTTAATTATTTGACAATTTGCACGCTAAATAAGGAAATAGGAGTGACAGAAAGTTGCAAGTAAATAACATCACCTTGACATTGTCGAGCGCGAAAAACATTTGACGCGTAGACTTTTCTGAATGTATTAACTCATCCTGTCACAATCTGACGCGCTTGAGTAGGTACTTTTAACAATCAATCTTTTACTTAGTATTCTGAGAGGCTGCCCTAAAAGCGCGGCTTTCAAGAATTCGTGTATGGTGGGAATACTTGTGTGGATGTACGGTTGTCCCCTAATGTTTTACTGGCCCGCTTGAGTAAAACCCGAAACCCCCGCTTCGCCTCCTTATATCAATCTCCTCTTATTATATCAACAACACGTTATGTATCAGGTGGTAAACTTAACGCATTAGTAGGTATCAATAAAAACTCTACACCTTTTAACACTCTACACGTTTTAAGAGAATTTGAAAGTAATCCAGTACAGTTCACAATTAGTCGCAAATCCAGTCTGAATTATTGTCTCTTAATGTCTATCTGCTGCATTTATAAGGTCTTTAGGTCATCAATCAATCAACTGCTATGAGGGACCTTTCTACAACGGTTATTGGCCCTTTGAACGATATGACCTGCTCACTGACACTGTCCACAGCCCATTGTTAACCTTTGTTCTTACACTGATTTGATCTAACAGTAGAATTCCACTGCAGTGACAATTGTATTAATACATATTATACTCTCTGAGGGCCTAGCATGAAAATTTACTTTAAATTATTAGAAATTTTATCGACAACGGCAATATTTGTAGTAGATTTGTACGGTGAATCGGGCGTTAAGTACAACGACAAATCTCGTACAAGTTTTGACATATTTTGTCGATGACGTCATAAAAATGCATATCGTAACATTCGTGATAGACCCTCTGGTTTGTGAAAGACAAGAAGACAGTAAAAGTGATGACACAATAATATATGTACAGTTTTATAGTACATGTCTAATTTTATCTGATTGCACAATATTTTAGAATGAAGCGCTAGACGTAACATCCAAATATGTAGATTGTATATAATATGTATATTATATACCGCGGGCGCAGACTTCATATTCATTAAGGCCAAGCTGTCTGTTTCTGTAATACCTAAGAAAAGTATTGTGTCTATGCTTATGTAGATTCAGAGGTTATCTATTTAAATGTATACATATATGTGAAAAATAAAATATATGAGAATGTTTTATGTACGACGGTAAGCTAGTTGTATAATCTAGGAAGAGCATATAGGATAGCATAGCATATAATAGATTTTTTTAGCTAAAGTAGCGCTTAAACTTTGAAAAAGAAAAACTAAATAATCTGTTATGTTGCTTTTTTTTACAAAATACATATTTTTATATCAAATATCGACATCACGATGATGTTTTTATCAGCGATGTTTAGTACCTACATATCTTATCATTTTTCTTAAAGTTATTAATAACAAACGACGAGAATGACAACGCAGTGTTTTCTTAAAAATATTCATCTTGTGCAATCTGTAAATAATTATTTCTCAATGATATTAAAATATTGTTACTTATTTCTCATTACATATTTTTATTTGTCTAATTTTAATCCAACTCTTGCGCATCACAAACTTGTACGATATAACGCTCAGTCAACGAAACTTACTACGATAAGTTTTCGTACAATGAGAGTCAATCTTACTAATATTATAAATGCGAATGTTTAGATGGATGGATGTTTGTTTGAAGGTATCTCCGGAATGGATCAACGGATCTAGATGAAATTTGGCATAGATGTAGAGCAGAGTCTGGAAGAACACATAGGCTACTTACTATGTTTTTTTTTTAATTCCACGCGGACAGTTTCGTGGGCGACAGCTACTATTCTTATAAACGTGTTATGACAAACCCATAATAATTTGGTATTTAAATTTTAACAAAATGATAAATATACATCAAGGATAATTAAATAAATGTCCTTTATAATATTACTCTTTGTATTTATGCAATGATTAGAAATTATGTTCAAAATAAAATCTTCCGTGACGCCTTAATCTTAGTAAAAGGTTAAAAGTTAACAATACTTTCGATTATAAAACATTTACGGGCCATAATATATTTTATCGTAACCGTGCTAATATTTTGATTCGATTCTCATAATATTGATTATAACGAAGCAATTCAATGCCATATACAAAGATAGCCTAAAAATACGTTTACTTCAAACCTACCGGATCATTAACCTATTTTATTACTTAAGAAATTAGTCACTAAAGTAGACATGAACTGCGTAACTGTTATCATCTACACTTTGTCTTGCAAAGATTCTACACTATTGTAACATTACAACAATACTGCCTTCTCTCTTATACTCTTAGAAAGAACAGAGATATTAGGATACATTGGTTACGTTTAGAAGATAATGTTCATCATCATCATCAGCTCACCATACGTCCCCACCGAGGGGCTCGGAGCCTACCCCAAGTTAGGGGTGACTAGAACGTCGAACGTCGGATAAATGTACATATGTAAATCGTAATTCGAAAAACACATTGGTACATGGCGGGATTCGAACCCTGGACCTGCAGATTACAAGTCAAGTGCTTAACCCCTGAGC
>JAOPJD010000025.1:2407803-2426370 GCA_026167825.1 Papilio polyxenes | reverse complement strand
CTATAAATAAACATAAAAATTTGGTTTTAAACAAAAAGTCGATGAGCGCACCAATCCTGCAGCGGGATCTTAGACTAATAGGTCTGAGATACAAAAGTATATATGTGTGATAGTTAGTTAGATCGTAAGAATTAGTTTTTAGTTGAATTTATTTTTAATCTTTTTAAAGCATTTTATAAGACCTATTTTTACTACACCGCGGCCCGATTTTGGACACCGCTTTTGTGTGGTGCTAGAAATGCTAATCAATTGAACGTTTTAAGGTATTGTATGAGAGAGTTTTTACTCGGACCTTATTATTTCGTTTGCATTCCCAATTATTGTACAATGTGTGTGAAAATGTTGTAGTAAATTTTAATTTTTATCAACCCTATTGTTACTAAGCACGACCAATACAATATAATTTAAAAACAATTTTCTAAAATGTTATAATGTTCAGGTTCAATTATCATAATATATTCATACGAATGGTTAAATGATATTTGTGTTGTTAATATAACGACAAAACAGTTGAAACATTATTCCAATCTTTCACTATTTATTGGTAAAGTTTTTCAACCACTTTTTCACATTTTTACCGAATTAATTTATGTTTTATAATAGTGAAGGCGGCGTTCATGTTTATTTTAAAATTGACATCATTAAATTATTTAACATATTTAAAGAGAATTTAGTTGCAAAACTATAGTAGAGTAAGAAATATTTATGACAGAACAAAGTTTATAAAAATTCTGTAGGATAAACAATTGCAACGATAGCCTATTATTTTATTTATACATTAAGTCCCTTCGTACACAAGGCAAAGGAAATATTCGGAACTAATATTGTATCCTTGCGTCCTCCATAACCATAACGTTGAATCGTCGACGCAAGTCATTTATTCAGTCAGTACAGTGACTACATGTCAACTGTATAGATTTGTTCCGCCATCTTGAAAATTGTAACGATTTTTTTCATTTCGATGTTATCAAACAGATTGTGAGCAGATACCTGTGTAAGAATCTTTAAGATATTGTATTGCGTAAGTCGCTTAGCGATCAAAATCGCCCAGTTTTGAGATTTACCTCGCCCTGTGTACGAAGGATCTTAAAAAATAAGAACAAATTGATATCCATTTACCGCGAAAAAGATACCAATTTTGTGTAGGAATTTAATATAAAGTCGCATTTAATTTATTGCGGTTCAACTGAAATGAAATATGAATTAACACATATTGTCTCTTAGAGACAACGACATGTGTCAATAATAGAACTACGGCAATCTAAACCAACAGTTACGTTTAACTGGGTTTTAATTTTTAATTTTGTATTTCTTTTATTTTTATATTTAAGTAACTGTATTTCAGTATGGTATTTGATTTTTTATATATATAATATTAATATACTTCAAAATTGTTTTTCAAGTAATATGAACATATTTGTTATATACAACGAACTGATACATTAAATATATATAGTCCTTAAAATATAGCTTGATTAGATAATACCAAACTGTTATCTAATAATGTTAATACATTAGATTATGCTATATTTAATATGCAATTGTAACTACGGACCAGTAATGAAATGACCGTGCCTTTAATGAAATATTTGATTTTAAATGTTACCAGCCACAGTAGATATTATATACAAGGTATATAAGTCTTATATATAATAACAAAGTTCCTATAATTAATAAAATTTCATGTTATGTTATTTTATCAGGTCAGTATTCAGGACTGGAATAGCTAAGGGTTTTATTTGTAAAATACACTTTTCTTTACCAGTTTGCTTAACTTTGTGTTTTCTTTGTGCTTTTATAGCATTAGCGGTTGCCTGCGACTCTGTCCGCGCTGAATAAACAGTTGAGCCGTTATGGACATACCTTCTAACAAACAATTATCCATCTAAACTTTCGCATTCTACGTCTAATTTTTTCCTTAATAAAAAGACATTGTATGAATTCAGTATGTCGAAACCCAACACAACTAGAAGCATAAAGGTTGAAACAAATAATCATTAAAAAATAACATGACGACTATAACGTTATATGAAATTTATTTAAATCCAATTAAAACTATAACGAAGGAAATTATTATTTACTAAATTATACTTCTTATAGAGCTCTCGAGATGGCAGTGACATCTTGATATTTTGAAAATAAACTAAAATATTTTTCTAATCATATTGTCTGCGAAATCAAAATAAAACACTACCTACTTTTTAACTTGGGAATTGAAAATGAGTATTTGGAGATGATTTTTATTTGTGCTTATGATATTACGACAATTGGAAATAAATTACAAATTTATTAACAAGCAAAATGCTAATTAAATAAAATACAAAATATGCTAACTTAAAAATCTTATATTTAATTACAAAAATGAATGTTTTCGAACTAGGCCTACATTTTAGGCATACTATAATATGATAAAAAATAATGTATAAAATTTTGCAACTTACCAAAGTACTTAATTTAAATTGATAAAATGGCACAGACCAAAATATATTTGGACGGTTTTTCCCAAACCGGAATGAAAATAAATTAAATTTGTAGAAAACATAAATCTCAAACTGATAATTGAATGCCAAATCATCAAATAATTAAAAATAAAAACATCATGCACATGAACTTAAATTTTAAAATAAAATGCAATACATAGTCTTTGAGTGCAATGTTAGCAGACTGCAGGTAAATAAATTAACATATGAAGTGACTTTATATAACAAATAATTAAACTTTGTACATGCATTGAAATTAATTCGACGAAATTATAAAAAAAAATACAATTACTCCATTATTATATGTGGCTAGAAGCGGGTTTCCACGGTGCCAGAACGTTGTTTGTCTGCGTTTTACGCATGAAAACCCGCCTTTACATACATCATCTTATAAATTACAAATTTTCATCTCGCAATTCATCTTCTTAATACTAATATTATTTCAATATAATAATAAATTAACAGCTTTAGTTTTTATTTCCTACATTATATTTGAATAATTGGGCAAATTGGACCTTAGGCCTGCGTGAATGAAACATCTATTCAAGAATAAAATAATTTAATCTATTCTATCTCTAGTTTCCTCACCGCCAGAATGGTTAACATAATCTTTACTAAATCTAACTGCACTATTAAGACTTACCGACTGACACATTAACCGTGAAATTTCACTGTTGTGACACTTGTACACATATCTTTGTCACTGTTTCATCAAACAGAATGAGAGGGATAACAATATGATTTTATACAAGTACTACGACAGTGGAAACCCGCAGTTATGGTAACTAACTAAGCAACAGGTAAATCTTAATATCACCCTAAATCTACATACAGTTTAACTGACAATTCGCAACTTTCAGACAGTGGTCAACTTTTCAGTTCAATTCTATAACAAAATACGAACTTTATAATTGCTATTGAAAATTTTATTGCCGAGTATTATTGTACTATTCGCATATAGAATGCGAACATCTTAGGTATTTTAATTAAGTTTAATAATTTAATTAATTAAGCCAAATGCATTCATATATCTTACCCTAAATTCAATAGGACATATAAGCCTTCATTCGTACGAGCGCTTTTTTAACTCTAAACTCGGCGATGGCGGCTCTCTACCGAAGAAATCTATAAAACTACTCTCGTTCCTTTCGCCCAGTGCTCAAAATGCAACAACGCGCAATAAAAAAGCATCGTATTTTAAAAGCGCCGCCATTATAACTGAACCCAGACTTACATGGAAACAAATTATAAACGCGCGAGAAAGAAGGAAATCATTGCTAAATCGATCGATACTTTTGGTAGAAAATTTTACAAAGACTTACACTGAAGTTAAGCGATTTTAGAAGCACACGAAACCTAAATAGTAGTAGTAATAATTTTTAGTAGGTCGACAAATTCACATCTCACATATTATTGAAAGTTAGAGGTGCCTTGCAATCAACATCGTAAAACATTGGAACAAAGGTTGGAAGCGTTGCTCGTCACAATTTTTTCAGGTTGAAGACAGATATGATACTAGAAACCTCTGGGTTAGTTAACACTGTTTCCACCACAGTTCAATGACGTAATCAAGAATATCCTTTGGAATCCCTATTGTCTATTAAATTCAGGGCAGCCAACATTACATTTTTACTGATTTGCATTGTAATTGCTCGCTATGTGTATAAAGTTACATACACAAATTTAAAAGCACTATAAACTCGAGATCAAGCTATTATTATAAAAAGTTAATTGTTCAACAAATGTAATATATTTTCATAATTGAAAAAAAAAATACTTAAAATTTGCATTGAATTGAGAATTTATTGGAACTTTTAATTATACCTACAGTAAAATCGATTCATAATAATATTGTCCTAAGGAAGTTGATCAACGCTAGCTATCTAATTGGAAGATTTGAACGGTAATTATTATTTAACTATTATAAAATTCATTTCCTTAAAGCTTGAGCAAAAAATGAATACTATCAATGCCTTTAGCTGATTATTGTTTATTGTACTTAATCATTTACTTAACCAGACCTCTTAGAATGTAGATGAGAACACTTCAAGTCGTAACGCGCTATAACTTTCAGCTAATCAAACTATCGTGTAACTACATATAACAACGTTACTTAAGACCATCCAAAATACCATTCGAATCATAAAAATATAGATCTTTTTATACTTTCCAACTCTTACCTTACACAATGCGCTGTCTTTTCTATTTTAAATAATATATATATTCGATCGAACATCTTTTACTAGATTCAAAAGTCATCTACGCATCACTTTTAAAAATCACCTACAGTAAAAATGTCTTTTAAGTTTAAGACTCTAGCAACCGACTATGTACTATTAGAGATAGTTTAAATATATTTTTATAATAAGGTGGGATTCCTACTTTAACAATTCCTTGAAACACCATTTGACCTGTAATATGTATTTCTGATAAAGCGTATAATTAATAAACAAATTGATACTTCGCAAATAATACTATTAATAGTACCAAAATATATAACGCTAGTGTAAAAATAAAACATTCATACGTACAACATTTCAATAACATACAAAAAACTATATCATTGAAGAAGACAGTACGAATATAATATTAACAAGCAATCAAAATAAATATAATTGTGACAAAAACTGAATGTATTTTATGAAAATGTTATAAATGAAGGATAAATTATATTCAAGACAAGCAAATTATCCAATTTACACTTCTTAGTGTGGGCTTCTGAGACCAAGATCCCTGGACAAAACATTTTTTCATCTCTATTTTGTCAAAGTTAATGACAGAGATGGAGAGATACCGAGATTCTAGTTTCAGAAACCAAAACGTTTAATCTTGAGTAAAATTTAAAGGTAATAAAGTTTGGAAGAATGTAACATGTAATATTTTTCCTCTGTCCAACGATTTCAATATAAATGAATTGAAATGAGAATAAAAATATTTTCTCAAATATTATGGACAATAACACAAAAAATCAGATTCATCACACGTTTGAGATTCAATAATCACAGTTAAATTTATTATTATTATGACATGGCTTTTTTCTTTTCAATTTGGCTCATTTCTGCATATTACGCTTGCTTAGAAGAATTGACTGTCTCCTCCATTAGCCGCGCTAGAGCGTATAATTTTTTTTTTCGCACACGCATCATCGACATTTTGTCAACATGAAAAAAACAAAAATATTACCTTTTTTATTTCAAAAAGGTGGAAAACGAGCAAACGTCCACCTGGATTCTCCGAAATAGCGAGGCGACCGTTGCCCATAGACATCCGCAAATGCAGACGGATTGCCTACCTTTAATCAACGGAGAAGTGGACGCACAGAAAGAGGATATTTCTCTTTCCTATGCGTCCCCTGTTCCGCCAAATCCACTTCCCCTTCCAATCATTTCCTAATAAGAATAGGGTGGGAAAGGAAAGAGGACTAAAATTAGGCCTCCATCACGCACACTCATCAGACTGCACGCGGAATTACTTCCACTTGACGCCAGTCTTCTGTGAGGTCGTGGTATTTCACTGAGCGAGGCCAATTCGTGCACCCAACAAATATTGTTGTTGCAGGATCTACCACTGTTAACCTTTGACTTTAAACGTAATGCTTATATGATTTTTATAGCTTCTTAATATAATTTAGTATTCGTAATATTAATTTAAAAAAAAAAACTATTTCAAAAAACAAAACTTAACTATAAAAATATAGTCGCATTCAAAACATAAAAAATATTCCGCTTCCCAAGAAAAGTTGAATTTCGAAGATTAACTTAAAAATGTATTCTTAAATATCATATTGTAGGGCATTGCAACGCTAGTAATGTTTATCGCAAAGCATTATTTAAAAATTAAAAACACAGTCGCAAACACATTTATAAATGACAATCGCAAGAATAAATTGTTAAATGAACAAGATGCGTGTACCGTTACAAAGTTATTATTAAATTTAAAAACAAAAAATCAATAAGATATTGAACTATGAGCAACAGCTGTTATAAACGCAAGCAAGGAAGAGACATTCAATTCTGGTATACTAAGAAATTAAATAACATGCGTAAGAAAATAAGCAAATCGTAAATTTAACCCAATATCTATTTTTATGTTATCTTCCTCCAAAACTAGATGGCGTCTTTAAAACATATTATTAAGGTGCGTATACACTATGCCATTAATATTCCCGCACTATTTTAACGTTTGACAGTTCGCTCCAATTTCTACTTGTTTGTATGTATTTTAAAATACACATCCATTTTCGCTTTTGAATTAGCTTCGAAGCCAGCATTTTGTAACATAGTGTGTACTCGCCTTTAGTATAGAATGTAGATGAAGTGATATTTAATATATTTAACATATAATTAAGCAAAAATAATAATGACATAAGTTTTTGTAATTTAAGGTCTAGTTATTGCTTATTAATTTGCTGGATGGAAGTGATTATTCGTCTTCAAAACGTCATCGTAATTTTAACGACTAATATTAGCATCAGTCGGAATGTTCAGCAATCAGTATGACGCGTTAGTGCATTAACAAGGTTTTTACATAATCGTACATCTATCATATACGAGTAAAACATATGTACATCTGCTCTTATATAATAATTTTTAAATTTACCAATTAGTCAACAAGGCAGGCTTTTATAATATATCTAATCAGTTTATAAATGTTCACATACGGCTTTTGGGCTAAAATCTACATTAAACTTTGATGCTTCAACAAACATTCTGTACACTTAAATCCAATGTAACTTTAAAACGGTATGAAATTGACATATTGAAGGCCTTACCTTTGGTTTCTAAGACCGAAATCTGTATAAAACATAGTCATCCCATCTCAGAGAAACAAAACAAAGACAACAATGTCTTAAACGGGCATTTCGGTCTCAGAAACCCACGATTAATCTTTCATTGTCATTCGATCGTTATAAATATAAAATGTGCGTATGAAATATAAGATATGTGTGTAAGTGTTGCATGTGTATGTAGTGTATAGCGCATAGACATTTGGGGGACAAAACAAATTACTTAAACGAACATTTGGATTATACAATAATTAAAATCTGTTTCAATATAAATTATATCAGTATACGATAGATCATTATCGAATAGACTTAAAAGGTATTGGAAAATGGTATATATACATAGATATATAAACACTTATTTAAGATCGTACAATTCCGTATGAGATTCAATGTAACGTTGATTTATAATTCTTCCTGAATCAACTACAGGTGTGAGTAGTTCCTCTGAAGGTACTTGTATTCGGATTCTATTGTCCGTTGATCTATTGTTGCCATTGGTTGTATAGAAGCCTAGGGAGACTGGTTTGTGGTGTATTTCATTGTAGTTCTTCATTTTCGAAGGACTGATAGGCTGGAGATGCGAAGGGCTAGCAGACAAAGGGTTATATGTAACGTGAATACGAACAACATCGTCGGACATCGGTGACACTGACGGCGGATGGGGAGTGCCTCGTGGTGTAGAGTGTGCGGTTGAAGGCGCTCTTTGAATGCTCATGCCGCATATCCCAGACCTGTAAAAATACAATGAGGTCATCAATAAATTGATTCAATTAATATATATCCCTTTGTAAGTGGAACCATTGTCACGCTATTAAATAAGCCTGATATATATTTGATCAAACTTTTTTTAAAATGAAACATAAAATAGCCCGACTTGACCACGATCCCACTATATTCTAAGCGCTAATGTGGTCCAAATATAATGCGCGCTAGTTTATTATGCTCGTGTTTGTTGTAAATTGCAACGTGGCAACACTTGATGAATGAATTGCTTAGTTAATGACCAATTTAAATTATTTTGAATCCTAATTTTCCAATTATTCATATTATAATTTATTTGCAGGCAAATGCAGAAAGAAACATGTTCATTCTCGTTCTATTAGCGTAGTAAAAGCAAAATATATAGCTCGTTTTTTGTTCTGCAAAAGTAAAGGATTCAAAAAGCGTTAGCTCATAATTAAATTATTTATGCTTAGCTTGATTTTATATACCATATAAGAAGAAAATCGTGACAATAGTTAACCACATACGTTATATGACTATACAGTAAGCTGATGAAATGAATCTGCTTCACAAAATAAAATGCGAGGGGAAATATTTGCTATCACACTTCGACCATTGGTTATGTGAAATGTTAATAATCTTATGATGGAACAAAATGTGAAATAAAAGCCATACCTATGTTAGCATAGGTTAATTTATAAGTTTTGTTAATAAATATTTACATAACAAGTAACAGTAGAATAACGTAGTTTCACTTGTATTGCAAAAAGTGCAGGATGATTTTTGCGGGCATTGTATTGACGTTTCATTAGAATCTGTGATATACCATATGTATGAAATGTGTTTGTATACACCAAATAAGCCACTACTTTATAAATTCCTTCGAATTTACATAAAAATGTATAACGATCATAAAAAAGTTGTAATATTGTCGATGAAGTTATAATTCACAAAGAATATACTGTTTTATTGATATAACATATTACATCCGTTTAGTTTCCGTTTCGTTTCTAAACAATCGAGTTTGTCGATTATAATATATATTTTTATAAATACCACAAAGTGGTAAAAATGAATGATAATAATCTGTGTGAACTTATTTTTAAATAAACGCCGTATAAGCGACGTGTGTAAATTAATAAATTTTTGAAATATCCGACAATATTAATGGCAAAAAAATTGATCTTTTAAATCTTATATAATTAAAAGAAAATTATGTAAATAAACTTAATTCAAAGTTACATATTAATTAAGTTGATGCAATTAGAAGGAAAACAGCATCTGACTGTATAATAATGGTTTTGTAGAGTAAATGTTTTAAAGCAAAAAGTGGAAAAAAAACAGGCATTCATTTGTGCATTAGCTAACACTCTGCATCCCAGAATTTCCCACCAAGCAATAAACAATCTATGCTAATTCAAATAACCTGTAACTATAAATTAATATTGATACCACGTAAATAATAAATATAGAACTCAACTGCAGTGACACTTGTTTCCTATTGTCTTCATTTATTTCAACAAAACTGAGAATGATATACTTCTTAATATAAATGTCGCTGTAGTCGAATTCTTAGGTGAAACGGTACCCTTAACCACAATCGAAGTATCCATGAAATGTTAATGTGAATAAATAAACAAATGATAATGACGACTGAACATTTGGGTGACGATCGCGACTCTGTTCATAGCTGTAACAACTGATATAATCTATACTAAATGGTTTAAGCCAACAACCTATATAACAGAGGTTGCGCCTGTGACGCATATGTGTCTGGTTCAAAGCGTCGCCAGTGTCGCAAACCACTCCTAGAACAAGATTAAATTTATTATTTCAATAAATATATAGTGATTTGAAAATGTTGCAAAAAAAACTTTAATTTTCTTATTATTGCACAATGTAAGCTATCGATGATGGATTAAAAAAATGTGTTTTTAATAAGTTAGCAAATTTTGAAAAAAAAAAAAAACAGTAAAATATTTTTGTTAATTAAAAATTAGTTTATTTTTCCTAAACCGCCAATTATAAATTTACATGCAGCTTTTTATATTGCTTACGGTATTTAAATTAGTTTATTCTATTATACAAAACTGTATTTTATGTTCCCAACAAGCTATACTTGCCCAACTGACGTTAGGGTAATATGTATTTTTCCCGCCTAGTAGCTTAAGCGGCTTGACCAATTTCAAATAGTAAGGTGTCATTCGACTTATGTATTCTTACGCAGTGTATTATAAGGTATATACGTTTTAAACCAGTGATAACCAAAGCGATCCAGGGTAACCTGGGGTCAATGTGAGACCCTGTGGGTATTTTCGCGGAAAATAAAATTAAGAGTTGGAGTTTCATAGATACCGTGCGTACGTAGTTTTGAAAGAGGATAAATATAAGGAAATCTCTGTTTAGTTACTAATTTGTGTCATCTAATGAGTACATCTCACCCATCTGACCCTGTGCCGTCGTCGCTGACGATGCTGTGGGTGTCGAGAGAGTTGTCAGGCGCGTGGGACCGGCCGCTGGAGAAGACACTGAGGTCGGCGGTGCTTGTCACACTTGTGTCGGCCAACGACCGCCGAGAGCCCAGGCCAGAAACAGAGTCGCACCGCGCCCCGCTAGCCACCTCACTGTGCTCTGCCGAGGTCACAACTTCATCATGTTACTTTACTACTTCTTAAAAGAACGACTAAGTATACAATCAATACAGTCATCTCTATGGAGTAGGCTGTGAATTACAATCCATCCAAACATTTGTTACAATTTTTAATTTTCCTGTTTTACAATATCATACTACTTTTTTAATGATAGTTTTGACAAGAATGAATAATTACATTTTTCATTTAGCATTTGGTCATATATAATTATTTATGGTTGCGTGAATGTATCGTGATCGTTTAAACAATGGTCAAAATACGTAATAGATAGTCAAATTGTTCAATAATTTTTAAATCAAGAATTTTATAAAAACTGAGTGGTGGTTACATGAACATCTCCTATACCTAATACATAAATACATTATGATCTAAGTTGATTAATAAGTAGTAAGTTTTATGAATAATATACATAATACGAGCAGAACAAGTTAAATACATTATATTCACACAAGAAAAAATCCTAAAATGTTTTTTGTTAATGGAAAATAGATTCTATTTCAATACATCATTTGAAAAGGTCAAGAGCTTTTAAACCTTGCTGTGAATCAAAAGCTATGTCGAAAGCTCTTAGCTTGATATTCTTGGATACAATCAACTTACTATTATTTAAATAAAATATAAGAGAAACTATTAATAAAAAAAAATACTACTGTGTATTTAAAGAATTTGAAAATATAAGATTGGACATTTAATTTCAATTAGAGTAGATTAAGTATTAAATATTTACCGTTAAGACTGTTTAAGTAATCATTTAACGAGTTTGAGTGCGACTTAAACATATAAAAAAAATCACTACATTTAGTTGAATGGAGGAATGTTGATTCACTTACCTGTTAGTTTTCAACCAGGTTACGCGCAAACAGGTATAAAGCAAACATATCATGGCAAAAAGCTCACATGCATATCAAATGATAGAAATAAATCAAATTATTAATCTTCTTAGTTTATTCCTTATTTACAATTAAGTAACATATAATTTTTTAATTATTTTTTTCTTGTGTTTGAATTCTGGGCTTGTAATTCTGTCATATTTGACGAGATAACTTCTCGATTGGATAACGTCCTTTATATTGGGACTCGGGATAGGAGACTCCAAATGGATATCCATGGAGGCTTGGGAAGTGCGGAGTGGGGCGCCACATGCAACATTTTTGTCTGAAGTAAAAATGTATTCAATAACTAATATAGTTTTAATAACGAAATTAATTAATATATGTTAAAAACAAGGGTTAAGACAAAAAGTTAACCTTTTTAATAGTTTAGTTTATAGAAAAGTTAAAATAGTAAGTTACTCTATCTTTAATTGTATAAAAATATCAAAACAAAATATCTATAACGAAATAAAAAATATGCAGTCATCTTGTGAGCTCTAAAATATTATTAAATATTTAAGGTGAACTAATGGTGTTTCATATATAATATACTTTAAATATGAAACATACCTAATAAGTAATAAAAACTTATTTTGTATATAATGATTCTAATGGTGTCCCTCACACCACAACAGGCGGCAAAACTAAAATGAAAATGGATACAATAAGTCATTCTATTGTTTATTATGAAGCATTTTACGTGAAAGCGGGTAACTACTTAAAAGTGTCGACAAAAATAAATAAGACTAGAAAACAGGATTTCTTGATATTTATTTAATTATTATTAACATACTGTATCAAATATGATATGTTCGATTTTGATTCTTAATTCTAATGAAATCAAAATAAATATATATGAATTAATAATTGAATTCATTCAATACAACGACATAACGTCAGGGATGGGTTTATGTAATAATTTAGTAGCCAAAACAGTTCTCGGATCATTAAGTAACGGAGATTCGTTATTAATGAATGAATGAATGAAGTAGTTAGAATGAGG
Source organism: Papilio polyxenes (assembly GCA_026167825.1). NCBI lineage: Eukaryota > Metazoa > Arthropoda > Insecta > Lepidoptera > Papilionidae > Papilio > Papilio polyxenes. Next base: position 2,413,855 of record JAOPJD010000025.1, on the reverse strand, counting down.
GTTTAGTGACTTTAGTGTTTACTAATATTTAATGTTAGAAAATGTTACTCAAATGACATTTCGATCACATATAAAATTTGTATGATACAAATTATCGATCAGTATATTTACTGTGTACCAAAAAACGTCCATTGAAAGATGCAAAAGCTGTGTATTGACTCTCAAGGTCAATGGAGTGTTTTCCTTAATGTAGTCTTATATTTATAATGATTCCTAACAAGAAAATACTCCAACGATCTAAAGATCTTTTTATATTTGTGTTAAATGCAATTTTGCTTTGTGATATAATGACATAAACCCACCACTGTAAAACCATGCTGCAACACAAACTATGAACACAACGAAAATGATGTTGATGATAAATAAAGAATACATAATCGAGAATTTCGCATTCAGTATACTTATGCTAAGAATCAGCCTTAGCATAAATGTTTGCGCAATACTGAAACATTCTGTAAGTAATATTAGAATCACAGATGTAAGGATTAATTATTTATCCTAAAGCCAATTTAACAATATACCAACTCGTACATTATATGTGTTATTATTGATTTTTTAAAAACATTATTTACACATATTTATTATACAGATTAGACTAATTTACTTTTATTTATATATTTTTTAAAGAAAAATGTTATTCATCACTCAATTGATAACGATGGTAAAATTAGTTAATTGCACAATAAACGTTTTAATCTAAAGTTTTGTTCTTGGTTGTGAGTTTTTTGGTAATTTAATTTGAAAAACGGAAAAATCAACATTCTGATTTTTCTGTCATAATTAAATGTATTATATACGTTACGATTTTGTTTTTGAGTTACTAATTAAAAATAGACAATTTTGTTATGAATACGTCATTAGCTTTGGAAACAAAAACTGAATAAGGAATTTCTGTACCAAAAACGTAAATAAAATTTACTTTCTACGTTTTGCAGTGTTTTGCAGAGAACATTTCTGGCATATTTCGCTACTACTATTCATATATTCGGACAAAGTACGAACAATTCTAACCTCTATGGCAGTGTGTCATATTTATTTACAATTACTATTTGTACTTGTAGTAATCACAAAATGAATTAATGGAATTAGATATAACTACATTTTTTTTTAAAATTTAAAAAACTGCAAAAGAAACTTACTTTAAAATTTAAATTCTAAAAGCGTACTTGTGACAACTAAAATAACATCTATTGTATTATACTAAAATAAAAAATAATAGTCAAAATAGAATCAACAAACATATAGATCAATAATTGTCAAGATAGCTTCTTGAATAAAATTCAATTACACATGAATAAATGTGTAGTACATTTTCTCAGCATAATATGAATATTTAAACACAACAGACATTTAATAAGGCAAAATAAATTTAGGAAGCTTGCTTCAATCATGCATTGGGGATCAAACAATTTTAATACTTGGTCAAATAACTAATTTAATATGATAACTTTTTAAGTCTTTCATACTCTCACTGACTTCAAAAAGTTGTTCTTGTAACTAAAATTAAAAAATCTTTAGTTTTGAAATATTCTCCATATTATAACACTTGCTACATTTCATTCATAATATTAAATAATTTATGCATTAGAAAACTAAAAAAAAAAAAAAATACGCAATAAAAATCAAATGTATAATTGTATAAATGATACAGCTATTTGTACTGCACCTCATGACACATCATGACATCTCATGTTACATAGCAAGATTAATGGAACACGATTTGAGATTCTACTAAATATTTTATGTTAGAGTCACACCAATAAGGAAATAACTAAAATGTAAGCAATGTGTTACTTTTGGAAGATATCTCATAGATATGTGACACTATATGAAACAAGGCTATCGTCGGAAGTGCTAGGTGTAGCATATGACTCCAAATTACCTGACACTGTGTCACTCTGGGATGCTCGTAATACTTGTAAATCCAATTCGGCCTTTTCACGTCTGTAACAAGATATTTAAAATTTAAATGAGTATCATAAACTCTATTTTACATAAGAATAGCTAAAAAATAACATCTACCGCACCTTGATATAACTGCCGCTCGAGCCTGTTTCTCTCTCTCGGAAAAATTTTCAGCACGCTGGCCAATTTTTGATCTCTTGTCAGGCTCCACAAACATACCGAGTGATCGCTTTGGCAATTCATTAGGAGGCGGCTGTCCTGGATAATCTAGCTTAGCCCGCTTTAATTCCTCCATAGATCGCTCCAAGTGGTATATCACAACATCATCTTCATAGCCAAAATCTTTGTGCAACTTCACCTAACAATAAATGTGTATTAGTTACATTTAATATGATACAACCTTAACTTATTAACAAAAGTAATAGGTAACTTACTTGAATATAATTAACAATTAAATCCATATCATTTAACTTCATTATTGTCTTTTTATGCAGTTTCAATATTGTATAAGCCATTGCAGTTATCACTCTTTCACCATCAAGGAGATAAATATCCCAAACTCTCAAACATAAACTAAATGGTACTCGCTCTACGAAACATACAAAGAACCATTTGAGAGAGTAAAGTATTGCATCCAAGCCAAACTTATCGAAATGTTGTTTCAGTTTTGGCATAAATTTTGTGAGAATCTTGTCATGGTGTTCCAAAAATCTGGTTAACTTAGGAAAACCTTCGATGTAAAGGCCATGCATGGCATACCTCTTGTCAGTTAAAAGAACTGCAAGTGCCCAAAATGCATCTTCTTCATCCATATACATTAGTAATACTCCAGCCAACCCAGACATACCTTGGCAGTAACCAACTTCGGAATTAAACATGCTGTATGCACATAGCACATTAAATAAAGAGCATTGCTTTTCTGAATATCTTTCTCTGTAAAATTGATGTTCTCGAAATTGTCTATTTACATCAGAATCAATCTGTCTAACATCTGTTGACCAGGCCTTGGCTAATTTAAGCATTTTTTGATATTTGCCAATATTCTCCGATTTTATCCTATTGATATCCAATAATTTACTCCATACATTCATTCGTAAAGATAATGGAATGCCTTTATATATCCTTCTGTGTAATTTTTCCTTTGTCGATGGAGAGTCCCATTGAGAGAGCATCTTGATCCACTTCTTCTCTCTCTCCACTTCGGCATTAACTTTTTGTGGTGCCGTTTTTTGGGGTAAACGTTCATCATGAATAAAGCCATATCTGAAAATAATTTACACTTTATTTCATTTTTTTTTCAAAGTTATCAAACAACTAACATTGTACAAAAGTTTTGTGTAATAGATCTCTCTTAAATTATTGAAATGAACAATTTTATCTGAAACAGTGCTGTAGTCATATGTACCAGCATTATTATCATAAGTGATAATGTGGGAATATTATGTTAAATGTGTTAACTTCTGATGTCATGCATTAAAATTGTATTAAACAGGATTGGTAACAAATATAGAGTGATGTTTTAATATAATATTTAATATTTAGAAGTATTGCTTAAAATAAATAACTAGATATTACTTTATCAATCAAGGTTCCCAAACAAGAACAGGGAGTGGTAAGATATATGAAATAGCAAGAAGTGCAAAATTAACAAATTATAATCTTCCCTTAATATGGGTATTTATTGTTTTTTTTTTATTGAAGACATTCATTAGACTAAATTCCTAACAGTAACCATACATTTGACAATTTAAAGAGAGTATTGGTTATAGGTTAGGTTAGTTATTTAACAATTTAAGTAGTGTTCCAATTTCTTACTGGACTTAAAATGTAGAATTATACTGATATTCATAACATAGTAATGTAGTAATATAGGACAACTAAATTCAAAATGAACACATTACTAGGATTTGATCAGATTCAGATAATATTTTAAATATGATATAAGCATTAAGTCCTTCTTATGTTGTAAACTGAATTATCACATCCTTATTTTGGATATATTAATGGAAAGAGTAAGGAAACTTAAACACTTATTAATTTTCATGCAATCATGTCAGGTAGGTAAATTAAATGGTAAAATTACAGCTAATTTTTTCACATATAAAAATCAATACATTTAAATGTAAAGTGGAAAGTAAAATGCTCAGCTCCACTGACACTGTTTGATTACAAATTAGAGAAGCTTTCACTTAACATGCTAGAATTTTAATGAAATTATATACACATATTTCCTGAGTCATTACTTCACATCACACTAATGCAATTTTGGTGGTTTATACATGCTCCAGATTTAAAAAAACTTATAGATAAATAAATGGGTGATGTTTTTTTAAGTTGATATGACACAAAATGTTCTTCAAGCCATAATGGTAACATATGTGAAGTCTTTTCTACTAATCATAATAAAATATTCAACCAATGGCTGTTTAGACCTATTCAATAAATATATGTGCATAAAATGTGAATTGATAAAGCCACAAAAAGGCTTACCTATCAGTTTTATGGTATTCTTCGAATTCAGGATCCTCCCAGGGGTCTATTTGGCCGACGAGATTTTCTCGTCCCCGCTCATATCGCTCGAAGATGAGCTCCCGCTCCTCGGAAGCTCGTGACAAAAGTGCTTCCTCATTCATAACACAGCCTGATTATGCCACATTCCGAGATACCCGCAATCCACACTTGTTTCACTAACCACTGGTAATGTCTCTTTCTCCCCTAGTCACATAAAAGGAACTACATCACTGCCACTACACGAAATCACGTTTCTCTTTTACTCTCTCTTCCTATAACATTTAAATTTGATTAACATTAGTTGCAAATATCTTTGGACGCTATTTTAAACAATTTGACTACACCATAGAACCAAAGACTACGAAGAATAATAGAACCACAGTTAATGTATTTATTATATCAGATAATATAGTTTACGCTAGACTAAGAAAGGATATGTGTATTTTGCTAATAACTTATTGAACTAGACATTGATTGATTACTTGTAGGGTAATAAAAATAATTATTAAAAGTTGTTCCTACCTTTTAGCGTCCGCAGAGCCCTGTGGGCTCATTAAGAATAACTATCCGAAACCATGTTATTTTAGAAACGCAGAACGCAGCAGTTTTTATCAAAAAACACAAATTTCTCCAGTGAGACTAAATAACGATAGTTCGTTAACAATTCTCGTATATATAAATTCTATAAAATTTCTTAAACAATTGTCCTTTTGAAAAATTGTGTTTTCATTAGGAAAATTGTGTTCTATGGTCGCTCTTTTATATATTTACTCTTTGGCAGTTTCTGGCAATTCAAGAAGTCATTCAATTTGGCATTTGGTTGCCAGCTTGGTAGTACATTGTCTCATTGTGCTACTTTCTATCATTGGGTTTGGGTGATTATTGTTGCTTATTCGTAGTTGCAGTTCAAAGTCCAAAGACTTTGAGCCGTAAAAGAATTTAAAGATTTACCCTTTATTTCAAGAACTCTTAAAATGAATCCCATATCAAAAGTAAGTAAATAAAAAGATAGTCTATATTTATTATTACTTTAAAGAAAATGTTTAATATATGTTAAGCTCATTATTGACTAATAACTTTTACTTATCGATCCATTAATATTTATTTATAGTTACGTAGACGTACTAGTGTAAATTAAAACAACAATAACTTCGGAAAAACTTACCCTTGATTTCATAGTACCAATAATTTTAAGCCAAATATCTTACGGGCCTTTATTAATACGAATATGGTAGAGAATTAAAAGAGATTAGAAGTAGAATTATGCCATGGAATACTCCCAGTCTTTGCGAAGGTGTTCAGTGAATCTTGTGATACTCTAAAACTTATACTTTTGTACTTTAACCTATAATATTATATTAGATTGGGTAATCACCCACTTTAGTGTTATTTTTTAATAATTGCAATTATCTCCACTTTTAGGTTGTGCGTAGCACACGGCCCATCTACAGGAAGCTGTCTACAACTTCTGCTCTTGCCAATTCAAGGGCAATTCCTACCACTGGATTTTGTTTTGGTTTGTAATTTTTTTCTTTAAAAATATCTTTTAACTATCTATTACTAGCTTTCGCCCGCGACTCCGTTCCCGCGGAATTTAAAAAAAAAAGGAAACGGGATAAAAAGTATCCTATGTCCG
>JAOPJD010000025.1:2379374-2406626 GCA_026167825.1 Papilio polyxenes | reverse complement strand
TATATACTGATATAGTTTTTAACCCAAGTAAATGTGATTTAATCTTATGTACTGTAAGTAGAAAAATCACTGTCACAATCAAGGTATTTTATGTTTATTATGCAAATATATGGAGTATACTAATATATGATAGCTCACTAACGCCCCATGTCAATGTCAAAAAATTTGACAAGATTCTTATACTTTAGCTGTCTTTTTTCTTTCTTTTTCATGTCTAAGTAGGTTTTATGCTTAAATAGAACCAATTGTAATAGCGCCTTTCTTCCAGGATCAATTATCCTTGTTTAAAATAAATGTGATTTGTTTTCTTGACAGATCATTAAATGCTAATGAACCTTTAGGAAAACGACCTTGTTTATTTTGTACAAATGATGTACATACATTCATTAAGATTTTTTTTTTTTATATAAGAGAAGGGGGCGAATGAGCAGCGGGAATTAATTTATTTATTGTATAATTACACTATTCTTGATCATTTTGTTGCAACATCATTATAAGTACCTATACCTGGTTAAAATTATAATAAAGATAATTAATTATTCCTTAACCTTAGCAAACTGCACTTTATGACAAAATTTGAAAATTTCCAAATATATCTGTCAAAACAATGTTTCTAAATTTACAATAACACTTCCTCTATTTCTTAAAACTTTCATGAAGTAACTAAAAAATCAATTAGATGTAATGGCTGCCGTGGGATTTCATGTTCCCATAATTTTAAACATGCATGCGGATGGAATGTTTGTACTGAAACTATAATTATAAAGGTTGCTAACTAAAATTTTTAATATCTCCACAGAACTAAATGATGAGCAAAAGGCACTGCAGGAGCTGGCCCGTAAGTTCACCAGGGAGGAAATCATACCGGTTGCAGCTCAGTATGATAAGTCTGGAGAATATCCTTGGCCGATCGTTAAGAAGGCGTGGGAGCTCGGCCTTATGAATGGACACATCCCTGAGCATTGCGGTAATGTATTGTTATAATATTTTAATGTATACATTATTAGGACAGTTAATAGATTTGATATATAGGTACAGTGAATCTTAGTTCTTTAAGATTATCCTGCTTTGTGAACAAATTTACTATGTAACTTAATACTTTATTAGAATAGTTTGTTTCTTTTTATTGTCAAGGTACGCAAGGTAGTCTGTTATGTCGGTGACTGCCACACTGATAGTTGTTTGATATTTACTCAACTAGACTCTCCTAGTGGCCATTTTGCAAATGTTTTGTGCATTACATTTTCATTAATAGTGTTGGTACACAAGTATGCGAGTGTTAGGATGTGAGTATGATCTTATTTGAAGTAAATGAGTGATCATTAATTCGATTTCTACAATGCGACGTTTACAGGGGGTATGGGTTTAGGAGTGATGGAGTCATGTATAACTTGCGAAGCAACAGGATATGGATGCTCAGGGATAATGGCCGCTCTATTCATCAACGATATTGGAGTGAGCGTAGACAATATAATTCACATAAAATTTCTTATTGAATGCTTGTGGATCGGTTTTTCGGTCGCATGAATAGGCGCATTATGTTTTTTATGGTCATAAAGAGAAAAGATGAGAGCCTATGGCAGTTGAAATGTAAAAAAAACAAATTTTGTTTCTAAAATTTATAAAATAACAATTTTCTAAAAAAAAACTGTATTTAGTGGAAGTGGTGTCATTTATTTAGTTTCTCGAGATCGTGACATGATAAGAAGTATTCTTAAAGATTGATAACTCTTTATATTCATTTATTAGGATAACCTGCCGATATAATATATGTTGAAAAAATGTATTATAATTACTTTTTTGTTCAAATTTGTTACGTTAATGGGTAAATTACAGGGGGTATGGGGAACATTGGTGTGTTTGAAGAATGTCTTACGGCAGAAGAATTAGCGTACGGCTGCACAGGCATTACTACTGCAATTGGAGGAACTGGTCTTGGAGTGAGTGATGACTAAAACAAAATATTTATCACAATGGTTGTATCAAGGCTGTATACAGCATAAAAGGGGATAAATATGCTTCTGTGTACATTAATGAAAGCAATGTGTATTCATACTGCTAATGCATACAACATACATATTTTTTTATTTTATTATTTACCTATATATTATATAAATGTTAAATGTAATAATTTTAGTTTTTAATAATCTAACACTACTAAATAACAAAGCTCTGATATTTAATTCTAACCCTAAATTTTAATCATATATATGTTACTTTTAGAATATTATTATTATTACTTTTTGAATTTGTCGATAATTAAATTTAAATTCACTTCTCTATTTATTTCTTTGAATATTTATCTAACTAATCTATTTGACTAACAATGTAATCAGTACATATTTTAACTCATTATAGTATATAGACATTTACTTTCCAAATGTTACGGTATTATGATCATCTTATTTATATGTTTCATGTACCCGCTTTATGTATTAATTCATGACAAAAACGCAGCCAAACGAGTTCCTTACAATTGTGTTATTTTTTCTCACACTGGAGTTATTAAGTCATTTTTTGTGGTAGACTATCTAAAGGTCGTAGGAAGGTAGTCGACGGTAGCTTTAATCGTTTTGTAGTTATTCAGTTGGTTTTAAGGATATTTTATTTTATTCCTTTGAGAAAGGTGATTTTTAATTCGAAAAAGAGTTGTCCCTTACAACTCTTTTTCGTGATAAGTTCGTTGAAAGTGGGGATGAAAATTTGTATGGAAGTATTTTACAGTTGTAAGCTTGAATCTTATTTTTTAAACTGTTTGTTTGATATAAATAAATATAAAATTTAAAGTTTTTTCCTCAAGGGTGTAACAATAGGGAATATGGGATGAAAGTTTGTATGGGGATATCTTTTTGTATGGTTGATATGTATATTTTGTTGTATTATTGTGTTTTAATAGTTTAAGTAAAATAATTAGCCTCAATAATTAAATTCTACCTCAAGACAGTATTTTACGCGGTGGAAACCAGCACAGCTATAGGTATATAAAAATGAAAAATATAATTTTGTAGGTCCATTGTGAACTTAGAGCCTAAATAGTCCGATAAATTTTAAAGAGTGAAGTGTCACTTGATTCTTTCATTCCCAAAGAGTAACTACCTCTTCGGGCTTGTACTGAGTGTTTTTATTATAATTCCATATTTTAAAAAAAATATAAAAAGTATACAACTTTGCCATAAGGCTTCTCAATAATCTCGATGATTACAAACTCTGATAAGAAAACAATCTTCTTTTCTATTTCAATTCTATTACCAACTTAACATTTAATGATTACGTGCACTGATTTTCTATTAAACCACGGGTGCAGTATAAGAAAGTGTGACCCATTCTAGAGGACCTCACGAAACTTACAGGTGGCTTGGATCTGGGTGTCTTTGACGGTTGTATGGTTGCTGAAGAATTGGCGTATGGTTGCACTGGAATCATGACCGCTATGGAAGCTAGCGGTCTAGGAGTGAGTTGCATGCCGAAACTTACCCACAAAATATAAATTGCACCAATCTAATCCGTTTTGCACTTTAATATTTTTTGCAAATGAAATACGTTGTGTATTTTTTACCATGAAGGTCCTAATCATAAAATTGTATTTTAAAATATTTTTTTTTAATTTACTTTGTATGGTATATTGACGGTGGATAATATTGTTTATTCAGATTGTGATATATCTATTTGACTTTATATTGTATTTGCAGCTTATATTCGAGCACCGTTGAGTTTTTGCATGAAAGTACTAACATGCTTCTTTTGTGTGTGTGTGTGTGTGTGTGCATGTGTTTCTGTGTTTGTTGCAACTTGTATCCAATGTATAACGAGGTAGGTAACAAGGTATATGACCAATAAAATGAACAACATAATAAATAACGCCTACAATTATTAATTGTTTTTAACTTTCAAATTGTGATTACTTTTTTTATAAATTCTAACTTTGTTAACATATATGTTATTACTTAATTTACTAATGTTTATTAGCTAAGTTTAAATAATTCACCTTGATGATTTCACCAATAATCTACTTACATAAATTAATTTAAGAATCAGTGTTAAAAATTAAAATTGTGGTCCTTAAAACAAAATTATAATTTCAAATAATTTTGCTTATACATAATGGCTTCTTAAGCTCCTTATATATAATGGTATTTTACTAAAATGATGTTTATATGTTATTTATGTATATTTTTCAGCAAACCCCAGTTATCATCGCTGGCAATAAGGAACAACAAAAGAAATATCTCGGCAGACTTATTGATGAGCCCCTTGTTGCTGTATGTAATTATTTATTACAATTACAAGTGTAGTTATTACTTAAAACATCTTAAATTCTCTTTAATTTGCTACTTTAGTAGTAATGGTATTTTATTTTTGGAAGTATGATAGTCGATGTTGTAACGGTTTCCAAATTCTAATTACAAAATCGTAAACCAATGATGTGCATTGGTTTAAGAATTGCTGTTAAGAATAGGCGAAACTTCTATACAAAAAAAAAAATTATAATAATCGTTAAGTTTGAGAATATGGAACGTTATAAAGGCTAGTTAATTTAAACAAGAGATATGAAATTAATGTCGTATATGAATACAGGCGTATGGTGTAACTGAGCCAGGGGCAGGTTCCGATGTTGCTGGTATAAGGACTCGTGCAGAGAAGAAGGGCGACGAGTGGATTCTCAACGGTCAGAAGATGTGGATCACCAATGGTGGTGTTGCCAACTGGTATGTTATAACTATCTAGAAAGAATGAATGATGTTTTAACTAATAAGACAATGGAATTGAATCATTCATTCATTTCCTTTCATTCTTCCATTCTTTCAACACATTTTTCTTTCCTGTATGAAACAATGAATTCTTGAAGTTATGGAATTTTTAGATGTCGATAGCAGTGCTCAATTTACTAGTAACCAGACCATCTGTTTCGGTCTGGATACATTTAACATTTTTTAATGATAAACGATATTGTGCAGGTATTTCGTTCTGGCTAGAACCAATCCAGATCCGAAGTGCCCGGCGAGTAAGGCTTTCACTGGCTTCATTGTGGAGAGGGAGTGGGCTGGAGTCACACCAGGGCGCAAGGTAATATAGAAAGAGTATATACACGATTACTTTGCTTAGGTCGTAAAATGACAACTTTGGCCTGAAGAAAGAGGTGTTCCGTTTGTTCTTGTGGCCATATAAGTTAGTCGCAGTATAATGTTTTTTTTAATTAATTTGACAGGAACAAAACATGGGTCAGCGCGCGTCGGACACTCGAGGCATCACTTTTGAAGATGTCCGTATTCCAAAAGAGAATGTCCTCATCGGGGAAGGCGCTGGCTTCAAGATTGCTATGGGAGCGTTCGACAAAACAAGACCACCGGTTAGTTAAATATCCATCCATTCTACAGTATTAATGAATAATTTGCAAGCTTTTTTATTTGGGAAATTCTAGGTGGCAGCTGGAGCGACGGGACTCGCTCAGCGCGCACTAGACGAGGCAACGCGATACTCTTTAGAGCGTAAGACATTTGGTGTTCCCATTGCTCACCATCAGGCGGTCGCGTTCATCTTAGCAGATATGGCGATCGGTGTAGAGACGGCTCGCTTGGCGTGGCAACGATCAGCCTGGATGGTCGATCATGGTAATACTTTTAATTATAAATTAAACTGAGTTCCTTAATTTTTTTAATTGTAATTATTTTGTATTTATTATATTCAGTAATTTAATGTATTTTCACATCTCACAGCAGCTTACATTAATAAGAGTTAAATCTCTGGATATGTTTTCACAATGTACTTAAATATTAAGTGATCGCTGCATAATCATATACTGAATAATGTTATCATTTGACGCGGTATCCAATCCCTTGGCGACGAATCCAATCCATTGCCGACTTATCCAACGCAACTACGGAGTCTGGATGTAAAAACTATCTTTTTGCAGGTCAAAAGAATACAGTAATGGCATCAGTGGCGAAATGCCACGCGTCAGAGATCGCGAATAAGGCGGCATCTGACGCTGTACAAGTGTTCGGTGGAAACGGATTCAACACTGAATATCCTGTAGAAAAGCTCATGAGGGATGCCAAAATCTACCAGATTTACGAAGGCACCTCGCAAATTCAGAGACTCATCATTTCCAGGGAAATTTTGACCGCTGCCAAACAAAGCAATGCCTAGTTGAATGACACATTTGACTTTTTTAATAACAACTACCTAAATAACGTTTTTAGAATTATTTATTCTCTGATATATTTACAACAAATAAATATTTTGGGTGATGTATAAAAATAAAAGCTCGGGGGATATTTTTTAAGGTTATACAAATTTATAAATCATGTTCAATTGTCTGTATGTTTGTTGTTGCATGTTTTGTAAAATTTGTGTTTTTGGATATCAATAAAATCTTTTTCTAACATTTGTATTTTATTAATACATCGAATATCTTAAATTTTATTACGAACTATGAATTCTGCACGCGACTTGGTCTGCGTAGAAAAAAAGAAATTACTAGTAATAAATGTAGCCTATATTACTCATTGATAATGTAGCGTTCTATTGGTAATTTTTTTTTTTGTCATGTTTTATGATATGTGCAGGCTATATCACGATGTTTTCCTTCATCGTAAGAACGTCGGATAAATGTACTTGTGTAACTCGAAAAACATCAGTACATGGCAGGATTCAAACTCGGGACCTGCAGATTCAGATTAACCCCTGAGCCGCCGACGACCAATATAAATACGATTCAGTAATAATCAAATAACTATTGTAGTTATAGAAAGTACGATCGATTAGTTAGCACAAGGACATATAAAATAAACTGTTAATTTCAACAGCCGAGCACACCTATGATATCAAATTATTCTTTTCTATTATTTACATAAAGAATGAAACAGACGTCAAAATTGTTATTCAAGCATTACGACAATGGAAACACACCATATTGGTGTCAATTACAGAATTTTTAATCAGCATTTAATTTATTCTAGTCATCGCTCAATTCACAATGGCCATCAATATATGGCGAGCAATGTAATTGGTTACATCACCGCCATCACATTAACAACCTCTTATCAATAACTCGTTAGAATCTATATTCATATATTCACAATAGTATTATTGTGATCTACGATCACTGAGAACTTTATTAGTGAGGCAAATCATGAGTAATCTTAGTACGTAATAATCACGTTTTCCTTAAAAATTGTATTCAAGTAATTTTTGATTGAATAATTGATTGTTTACATTGAATAAGCATCGTAACTACAGCACCAATTTGAAAAAAATCCTATTTGGAAGCTAAGGTATCTAAGCTAGATTCTTTTTTAAATTCCACGCTTACGAAGTCATGGGCAACTGCTAGTATCTACAAATAAATTTGACACAAAATGTATTCCTGTATTGGTGCTTTATACTATTAATTCGATCAATTCGAAAATGATACAACAATAATTATGCAGTAATAAGTATATTTCAATGGAAGTTCTAAGTACAACGATATTCGGTTCAACATTTAATTAATACATATATTGAAGCTTTTAATCTAAGACTAGAAATTAAATGCAAACACATCAATCTTAATCTAAAAACAACATTCATTGCAAGAATAAGAAACTGGCACACTTTGGTAGGACTAACATCTATAGAGAAGGTATGGGACATAGAGAACAATAATTCGCCACAATATCTATTAGACTTCTATTACATTATTAGGTAAAATCTACAAAATAATACAACCGAATTACCAAAGCACCAAATAAATTTTAACCTTAAATACATAATACAAATGTATAAATAAAATACATTGACATAATTAAAATTTCACTATACAAAAATAAGGAATGAACCGACATTATCAACTTCAGACATTATGATGCGGACATTTTGTATATTTAATATTATTTACTGTGTATTAATGAGATCAAAATAAAACTTTCACTTATTTATTAAGGATGTGTGATATTTTTTAATACTTTATTTCCTCGAATATAAATCAATTATTATGTCATTTATTACTAATAAAAATAATTCTCTCTTAAAAATTAATAAAATAATACCTATCAAATTAAGTCAATACGTAAATTAAACTTATTTACTATATAAATTTATATAAATAAAAAAATAAATAATAATTTAATTAATAATACAACTTACAATATCTACAGCCGTTAAAAGTATGAGATTTGAACTATTTTACAATAATTGGCAAATAAAAAAAATAACCATTTAAAAATTTTTTGCATATTAATATTAAATAAAATACGATTAAATCGTATTTCAGATATCATAATAGGCGCTAATAATAATTGCAAAGCTCTTTACTATTACATAAACTATCAATAACATTTAAGAGGTTTATACGAGTGGAGGTTTATAGACAGATGGGACTTAGAAAGATATTCCTTAAGTTTAAAGTTTAAGCCATAGGAGAGAGTCTCATTAAGTCATGATAATTTGATATATCAACATCGATGTAACACAATTTTATTTCTACTTCTAAACTTGTTGACATAATTAGTATTAAGTCATGATAAATCTTAATTTCCAACTTGTTGTTAATATTCATCTAATTTTTGAAATAAATGGTGATTATACATGTAGACATTAATCTTAAAATATACATATTATAGACACATATACACATAAAACAGCTACACGACGAGGATAAATAAGCAAGTATATTTAATGGTCATCTTGGAATGCATGTTGATCGTCAACGTCGTCTTTAGGCTCGTCTTTTGACCAGGTGCGTGACCTGTTCTTCAGAGGTCGCTCGGTGCGAGGAGCGGCCTGTCTATTGTTGGTTTTCACTGGTTGCTTCGAAACTTTCGATGTTCCATTTCCATCACTGATTACTTTCGTGACAGCTTTAGCCCGGCTGGATTTAGTTGGTTTAGTGAGAGATCCACTCACCTTATGTACAGTTGGAGTTTTTGTTACTGGAGGTCGGTTGTAAAGAGCAACTGCCTTCTCCGAACGGTTCATTTGGTGGTCACATTTCGGTGGTACGGTGAACGATAGAGGTCGGCTCGAAGGACCGGCTATCTCCTTGTGCAGCGGTGCCGATGATCCCCTAAGCGGTGAAGTACAGAATATGCGCGTCTCAGAATGGTGGATATTCAATGAACCAGATTTCTCTTTTATCAGTTGATTGTTAGGGCGCGGTTTCAACAGTGCGCCTAATTTTTTCGCAGGTTCATCATGTTTCTGCACCGATGCGGTGCTCGTCGAGGATGCAGCAGGCAAAGCTTTTACGTTGTCAAGACGGTTTGATGGACCGGGCATGTTTTCAGTCGCGTCATGATATCTATTTGAAATCGATGAATATTTATACGTCGGCAGCTTAGTTTGTGGGAGTGTACCTGTATAGAAATATTTATCAATTATACTCATTTTAATTCCCATCACGTAAATATTTTTTTGTTTTAAAATACATGATATTAAAAGAGTACTTTATTAAAAACAAGAAGAAGACATAGAAAACTTACGTTCGCCTGGTTCTTTCTTAGTGCGAGACGATTTTGTGTATGTTGCGTACATGTTTTCATTGGCCGCTTCAGATGTGGAATCAGCGGTCTTCGGTCGCGATGTTCCTGCCACATTGCTGCGCGATGACCATTTCTCCTTTGCGGAATCATTCGGGCTGGAGTTTCCCGATGAGTTCATTTGTGCAGATGTTCCTTGAGAAGGATCTTTCTTATCAGTTTTCCCATTTTTTGTCTCCATTGATTTGGATCGCCTCTTTGGGGATAAGTTATTACGAGGTACAGCGCCTCGATTGTTAATATCACGCTCCTCTGTTAACTTCTTTTTTAACATGTTGAACTTTGTCCTCTGCTCCTGGGCTTTAGTTGTGCGCACAGCTGATGTGCTGGTCGTAGGTGACTTTTTAATTTCCATCGTTTTATTGGGACTCACTTTAGATACAGCCGTCGTCGGCTGAGGAAGGGCCAGTTGGGGTCGGCCGCTTCTAGGGTTTGAATAGATGTCTCTATTTCTCACCGGTCCAATGGGACTTAGGGCATCTTGAGGACTAAGCAAACGTAACTTTCGTTTGATCTCATAGGGCAAGTTCTTGTACGCTTGAGTTCGAGTCAGCCTCGGTGAAGCGTATGCCAAAGCGATTTCACAGCAGTGTTGCCAGTAGTGGCCGTAGACATACAGAATCGATCGAGGTTCTGATCTTTGTTCATATAGTGCGCCGCTGTCTCCTTGTTCCTCAATCAGCTCACCCAACAAAACGTATGTGCGGCAAAGTTCTTCTCCCGGCGCCCTTTCGATAGCACTCTTCATGCACTTCTCTAGAGAACGTTTGGCCGAACTGTGGGCGTCGGCCGCTGAAGGTGCTAACTCCTTCATTAGGATCTCCAGGTTTTTCGCAGCATATCTGATAGCAGTTTCCATCACACGATAGCAGTGCCGCTCCAAGTTCTTTGTCCATTTTCTGCACTGCAGTGCAGACACTAGAAATAAAAATATGGCTTTAATATTTTTATCACCTGACCATAATTTCCGGTTTATTAAATCAAAAAAAAAATTAAACAAAACTTACTTGTCACACCTAATCCAAACACTGTATCCAGGAAAGTTTCAGTTGAGATGTGTTCTAATAAAGCTCTGACACATTTCTCCACCAAGTATTCATTCATAGATGAAAATGCTTTTGTAGGCCACACTACAGGGAAATATTTTGTGATCCATTTAAGACATTTATGATACAAATCATCCAAAGAATACATCGATGAGAGATGGAAACTTTCAAGAACGCCAGCTATACAAACTTCGCAAGGCTGGAAATATAAAAACACAATTAATATATGATTTTCCTTTTATCTTCTTACGAATGAAAGGTGCAAATTTTAAAATTCACCATAAGAAAAATGTCAAACATATTAACTACATTTGTAAACTTACACTATGAAAGTGATGACAATATTTAGTTTTCAGATTAAGCATTATTGCTTCTTTGAGTCCTTCCAGGCGTAGCATATCACTTAGTGTTACAAGTTCAACAATATTTATTGTACTTGGTATCACCGATATCCCGGAGTAAATGTAGCAAAGAACGAATAGGAATACTTCTTGAGAGAATCTGGAAAACGAAACGTATCATTGTGTTTGTTCCTACTTGTACATACAACAACTACAACTGTACTTACGGTGGCATAACAATAACATTGCCTGCGGCTTCAATCCGACTGCCACTCAAGATCCCAGCGAAATATTGACATCTTGAAAAAAAAAAAACATAAGTTTATAAAAATTCTTTAAATGAAATAAATTATTATTAAAAGTAGTAAAACATAAAAAAAATAAAGATTAGTATGTCAAAATAAAACTGAAATTATAAATAGAATGTGATGGTAAAAACAACTCACCTAGATATCAAGATGCATTTATGTGCCTTTATTCGCCTTCCACTGCATTCAACAGTAACATCAGGTGCTATTTCCTCAATAAACATCCTAAGTAAATCTTGTCCTAACGGAGATTGACAAGAGGCCATCAATTCATACAATTTACCCAATTCTTCCCCGGATATAGCTGTAGTTGTTTCTGTCACTGAAACTTTGTTATTATTTTTATTTTTTAATTCATTTAAAAAAACACATCAAATTCAAAACGTTTAAAATAATCTTTATTATTGTCTGCATAAAACACTTTTAATCAGATTAACAATAATTGTATTTAGTAGTATCACTTAAAGAATTAAATGTATTGAAATTATATTCAAAAGTAAAATATGCTTACCAGTTGTTAGAGCAACAGTTGTCTGTTCATTGGCTGTATATGATGCCAGTTCATCCTGCCAATCACTACAAGCTACTGCTGTGTTTGAATAGTTCAGAGGTCCTTGGGATCCAGGCATACTTCTACTAATCAATTGATCTTTCAAATGAGGGAATAAACGATTCAAGCTCAATGCATTCTCAGAGTGGAAAGAGCTAATAATTTCTGTTGATCTAAAAGTTGACGTGTGACTAACGCGCCAGTTATTCTCTGGTATCGATCTGGTCATCCTTACATCCAATCCTTCACTTTTTCTTTGTAAAATCCGGGTAAAATCGGTTTTCATCACAGGCTTATCTAAATCAGAGAGCTTCACGAAAAGGTCCGAATGATTTTGAATATTTTTCACTTCCTTAACATTTTCTGAAATCACCTCATCAGGTTTAGCTTTTGTTTCTGCTGAGCACTCAGATTGTTGAACAATAATTGATTGTTTTTCAGATTCCATTTGGTTATGAATAGCAACAATTTCAGAAATTGTTAAAGAGGTATCCTTGCACAACATCTCGCAACTCTCAAAAGATGCTGTGCTAGTTTGTTCAATCAATGATTTTTCTTTCGTATTTTTCCTTGCGGGAAATAGGGATGAAAGTCTTGCAGGTATTTTCTTCAACTTTGATGTCTCTCCCAAATCAATAAACATTGAAAACATATTTTTTTTCTCCGACTGGGTTTCAATAGTTTTGTTATCCTCTGTAGGGTGTGAATCAGGCAAACTGGAGAAATCAATGTAAAATGTGTGACTAGATTTTTCTTGAGCCGCTGGTATATTTTCTGTTGATGAACAATTATTTCCATCATTGTTTATTTTTTCATTCTCGGTGGACTTTTTCTCTTGTAATGGATGTGAGACATTTATTGAATTATGTGGAGTATCAGATGTTTTTCCAAAATCATGGGAAGCATCAGAGGTCTCTTTGTGGTTTTCTTCAAGTGATATCCATTGGACAAAACTATTTGATTCTGTGTTGGGTTGTTGCTCAGTATGATCATTGGTTTCATCATGTTGATCATTTTTATCAACATCAATTTCACTGCTGCATGGAGTTTCATTTACAACCGGTAGAAGAGAATCAGATTTCTCAATGTCTTGCTTTTTGTAATTGTTATAATATTTCAGATTATCTTCAATTCCTATAGTCTCATCTTCATCCCTTAAGCTAGCAGCATCTATGAAACAGGAACCAGATTGAACTTGCGTTTTTTGTACTAAGCTTTGAGAATTATTTTCCATAAAATCAGTGATATTTGTTTTTGTCACAGTATTCTGATTGTTAGATAATTGTCTTTCTTGAGAGATAAACTGCTCGCATATCGCCTTTTCACCTAACTTTGGAGGAAATATCGATTCCCAAGATCCAGTTTCAGATGACACAGAGGATGATTCTAAATTAACTATCTCCTCATTTTGTCTCTGTTTTTCTTCTTTCGATGATTGAAGATCCATTGCCCGTAACTTCGGTCTCTCCTCACTCTGTCGATATACTAGTCCACTACTAGTTTCAGTAGATGTACTACTTAAAGATGCTTTGTCTGATTGCGCAGTAGCATATTTATATTTTGATACATGGTTGTCATCGGTAGGATTTGCACAACTGAATATCTGCTTTAAGTCATCAGACGAAGAGTCATGTATGGCACTTTCCGTTAACGATAAATCAGTCAATGTGATATCACGATGACTACTTTGACTTTCTAATAGTCCATTCTCTACACCTGAATCAGATGGTGTAAATGTGCTATCCATTTTTGTAAAAGAATCTCCGATATTATTAAGAGGTTGGCAAATCGTAGAATATATTCCTTGTGGACAAGTGTAAGTTGCAGATAAATAATCTGATGATGAACTAGGTTCGTCTGTTATCAAACTGTCTGGTGTGTAAGATGGTTCTATTGTTTTTTCAACCACTGATTCACCATTGCTCAGTGTTTTCAAATGATTGTTTAAATTATCGACCAATTCGTGGGTGGGTATAATTTTACATTTTTTTTGAGAAAATGTTTCACCAAGTGGTTTTTTAACTACATCTTCGTTTTGGTAGTAAACATCTTCAAAGCGATTGCAGTCAAAAGTATCACAACTGTTGGAATGTTGAATAGATTTAGTTGTATGGCTAGATGTAAGAGCCAATGATGTAGGTTTATTACGTGGCGAAAGCTGCTGCTGAATAGTTTCCTTAGCCTGGGCGTTGATCATAGATTGAAACGCATTTGATAAAGCATCTTGTTCACCAATTTCTTGATCAAATGTATGTCCGTCTATTGGCACTAATGCATAATACTCTTTCGTCAATTCGGTGTTTGGGCTCAACGGATTTCCCTTTAATTCTTGTTCAGCAAAAGGACTAAGACATTTTGGTGTCGAGAATATTTCATTTTCATCTGGTAAATCGTCCTTGCTTAAATAATAAGCATCTTTTTTCTCAAATAGTAGATTATCTTTTAAGTATTGTAGTATTTCAGCTTCTTGATGTTTTATATTGCATTCAGTATAAACATCGCTGAAAATTCCAAACTGCACTTAATAACACTGAATTGTATACCTAACTACGCAATAACATACAATAACAACAGGTTTAATAAACAACAAAGCAGACATCTCTTATTGTGGCTGTTTTGGCATGCATCTTAAGGTTGTAGCCTTTTATAGGTAAGCTAATCAGGTAAACTACTTGATATTTATATCCAACTACTATATATAAATACAAACAAGTAAAGCAGTTAACTACAAAGCTTGTTATTTTGCTTACCTTACGAATGAATAAATTTCATCAAAGATACGTTGGTTAACATTGACATGCAAAATTGTTTGCAGTGTGTTATAAAATGTATTAGTACGCGCTTTTAGTAAACATGTATGTGTGAGTAATTTCTGTTTGCCACAACTTAGTTCAAGGTCTGAATAAATTGATTCATCAAATATTCTATAATAGAGAAAATTGGGTTAGTAAGTAATATGAATAATGAAATGTAAACACTGTTAGTAAAAAACAAGTCTGAATTATTTCGAATTTTCACAACACAAAAGCTGCAACTCCACTCAAATCATTATCAACCACATTAAAGCTTATAAATCCGTATTCACTTCTTATTTTCTAACATACACTATTCTTACAAAATAATCCACTCATTTATGCACTTATGTAGTCAGCCATCACACATGTTCTTCTTTCACTTTCTATTTCTCCTCACTTACAGAACAATAGCCACATTTCTTAAACAGCCATATAAATATGGTTAAATACAATTTAAGCTACTCCATGACAAAAATTTATGATTACAACATTCTCTACAAATATTGCTAAATTTGTCAATAAAATCTCAATTGATTGCCTCTGGAGCAAATGCGAATAAATAAGAATTTGAATCAATTAAAATCCTAAAATTATCTTCCTGCATGACATGAAAGCGATATAAGAACAAAAGGAGTGAATGAATAAATGTACAACCTAAGGCATGGAGATAAGTTAACAAATGGATCCTATATAAATAGGTCTAACCACTATAAAGGTCAGAGATATTCCATCCATTCAGAAGATGTTTCAGATTCCAGAAAATCTAGGGACAGAAAATTGCTAGAGGTAATACATTGTCTTATACTTCAGACTGAATAATATTTGGAAAAGCTGCTAGATCTATAGAAAAGTGAAAAGATGTGATGAAATATAACATTTCTTCACTGGCAGCTCCACTTCAGTTGAAACCTTGTCTCCATGAGAGGTCCATAATTCTGAAGCTTCATTCCCACTTAAATCCACTTGGAACAGCTGCCATATGATGGCCCCAAAGATTCCTCTAAGGTTCTTATTTTCAACATGGACAATCTCCATGGCTACTAAGCTCCCTGTACCAACTTCAGGTCAGAGGGTAGCTATTGAACCTACCTCGCAACATCATCTTCAAGTTGCTTCTGCAGATAGTACTCCAATTCAGATGCTTCATCAGAAGCGGACGTCCTGCACGCCCAGATGGGCTTAAACCCTTTATCCATTATGCATATCAAGAATTGAGCAGTAAATCTTTAAATATATAATCAAAGTAATGATCCGGAAGTTTTGGGAGTTTATGTATACAGAGGACTGAACTACCATGAAATGTTATAGAAAAAAAAAGCAACAAAAACCCAAATTTAAATGTAATAAGATTTATATTGAATTTGATGAATTGTGTAGATGAAATTTATGTTGTTGTAGAAAAAAGAATCGACTGTATTGATTCTATTTCCTACAAAGATACTTGTTACATATTCTGATTGTTTATCGAGATGGCTTAATATATTGATCAAGCTTAAGGAATTAAAACATATAAACCAGCATAGGCAATAATATTGTTTATTTATGTATTTTACAAATATAAGTGAAATAAGCTCTTTAACAATAATGTTAAAACATTGTTTTTGGATTATGATTTTTACCCTTTGCAAATTGTAATCTTCAAAGCTTAAGATTATAGTTAGTTTTTACCAGAAATATTTCTGTTAAAGATTTTAACCAAATATATAATTTGTCTAACATCTAATAAGAATTTCTGAAGTCTTCATTCAATATTTTATATTGTTCAAAGTTAAAATCATCTAATGACTAAATTTAGAGAAGTGGATTATCACTCATCACAGATATTAAAAAATAGCCTAGCTATTCTTTGCAATGGCCATTTTGTAAAACCTTGCACAGTAACAGAATTTCATGAAGATGAATAAGCAAGATGTTTTCTTGTAATAAAGAACTACACTTGTACAAATTTATATGTTTAAAACCAAATCTCAGTAGTTTAACTTCTAATAATTGCTAGAAAATCGATATTTGATACAAAATAAAATAGGCCGATATAATCAGAAATGTGAAATCTGAGACAAATATTTGTATTGTTATTAATCATTTGCCAATATTGCCGACAATATGTAACAAGTATTTGAAATAAATCACTATTATCGAGGAATTACGCGAAAATTAACACTTTGAGGCGCAGCATTAAAAAAAAAGACACGAAAAATACAGGCTTGAAACGTAAATCCAGGGAAAGACGTGCCTAAGAAGAATCCATTAAGCGCAATTCCAAAATCCTATGTTTTTGATAGAAGTATAGTACACCGGTTAATAAATAT
This sequence comes from Papilio polyxenes, assembly GCA_026167825.1. Lineage (NCBI taxonomy): Eukaryota > Metazoa > Arthropoda > Insecta > Lepidoptera > Papilionidae > Papilio > Papilio polyxenes. The sequence continues at coordinate 2,389,762 of JAOPJD010000025.1, read as the reverse complement.
GATTTATACAAGTATAAATACAGAACAATAAATGAGAATAAACGTATAAATCGTTAGGAAAGTCACTGTACCACAATGATATTTAATACCGAACTCACGGATCGATCGCTGCTAGTTTCTATTCTTTAGCGCCGCCGCCGCCGCCCGCCGCCCGCAACTCCCGTCAAAAAGACGTAGAGAAGTCAGCCCCGTGACAGATGTAGTACCAAATATTGCGTATTGGCGTCTCTATCGCTTCGCAATACATACATTTTAAGGACAGTCTGTTGCGCGCATGCGCAGTTCTGCGTTTTCACTTTATAAACGCCATTTTGCTTTTTGGAATAGTTTGAATATTTATTTGATTTTTTGATTCAAAGAAATATATACAGTCCTGAAAGCTTATTTAAGTATATTTATTTATCTAAGTAAAAACTATTTATTTTTATACCATATTGACAGAGCAAGTAAGTTTTGACAAATGTCAATAATAACAGTGTTGCCAATGCTACTGCAATTACCATGTACCACGGGTTTAGGGCCACCAAATTACAAAATCCTACACGGCCTATATCGCAACCAGCTATGGTCGTAGCAAATTCAACTGCTTTTCGAAAGTCTACAGTAATTAATCTTTTTTTTTTTCAGAAATTCACTTTTTAAGTGTTAAGACTGAATACGATTCCAAAAACAGTTTGTAAATAAAAAATAAATAAATAAAATAGTCATCGATTAAAAATGATTGGTACCGGGGAAAAAATACTAGCTGTCGCCATCGACTCCGGGATTAAAAAAACTTAATAAGTAGGCTCTGCGTTCTTCCAAACTATATTTTACATCTGTGCCACATTTCAATTTCATTACGATCCGCTGAGCTATTCCGGGGTTACCCTCTAACAAACAGCCATCAATCCATGTAAACTTAAAAACACTTTCATATTATCAAAAATGTTAAAACAGCGCAATTTGACGATTGTTGAAAAATGTTTCCTTTTTTATAGTCATGCTACCTCAGATTTGTAATAGTTATATACTTGATCCTAGGGTGCTACGTCCCACAGTTGATCGACTTCCATGGAAACACGGCTTTTGTATATAATGTATACGGTCGCGTAAATGTCCGAAACTAAAATCAAAAACAAGAATGCTGTTTTGTTGTGCTTTTGATGGTTAAATAGAGACCAATTTGTAAGATAACATTAGTTGAGAAATGAGGTAAACGATAAATCAATGAAATAAAACAAGTTTATAAACACATCGATTTATTATTAATAAACACTTTTAATAAATGGTGAAACTGACAACATACAGTGGATAATTTCATCCACTCCTTGCAATAGATATGTTAAATAAATAAATAATCAAGGAACTTAGAATAAATTAAGGTATCTGTTTATAGCACATTAATTCCTTTGACTTGGTAACTATTAACTAAACTAAACTGTACATTGATCACATTTTCAACTACGACTTTTTTTTAAATAAAATAAAAACAAATTTATAATTACACAAAATAACATGTTCCTTAATCCTAAATATAACTTAGTTTAAATATTTGTACTGAAATTATAATACCATTGAATAAAGTTTAATAATAGGTCAATCTAGTGCTGGTAAACTGTGCATACTTGTACTAAATTAATGTTCTTTTTCAATTTACATGTCAAATATGTCTTTTATTCAGGTCAAGTCAAGCATTTATGTATAGACCAACATTGCTATCTGACCTTTCTAGCATAAGTCAAACTAAATTATGACAGCTCACTAGTCCTCTGTCAATGTCAAGATCCTTTTTGTAATGTAACTGTTTTGTCATGTTTTTTCTTTTATATCATCTTTTATGTCTATTTTATTTTTTTCTTCTAAAAGAATTAAACACAATAGACTTGCTACTCTTACTGGCACAGATAAGCTTGTCACACTATAAATAAATGGACAGACAAAGATTTTTTATTTAAAATCTTACTGGGTTTCAAGTACTGTGGCACTTGCATGACTGAAATTGTTATTCCTCTCATTCTTTTTGAAAAAACAGAGACAAAAATATGTATTAAAACAAGTGTCTCTTAATGATGTATAGAACAATAGAAACCCGCAAATACTACAGTAATTGAATTTTTAATCTAAAACAAACCTTTTACTCTAAATTTGCATTTTCCTTTTTATTTTTACAACAAATGGCAGCCTATGATTATTCTCAATGTCAAATCTGTTAATATGGACAGACTCACATTCCAATTTTGTATAATATTGTGAATGTGGACAAAATCTATGGCATATAAATAAATTTTTCAAGACTGTTTAATTTATTTACAGTAAAGGTGAATTTGAAAATTTACAATTTAAATTAGCATTTTATATTAACGCATAGAATGCTTATTTGGATGGATCAGTGGAGATGGAGAAGCTACTATGGAATGTTTCTTTGAGCTGTAATAATTAACAATACTAACCATTGGTTTCTAAGACTAAATTATCTGTGTAAAACATATCGTCATCCCTCTTTTAATCTTTGACGACATAGAGATAACAAGATATTTTAAACTGGGTTTTTGGTCTCAGATACCCAGATGAAATAAAGTTTCAAACTTAGATGTTGTTGATTGATATCAGAAAAAAATATCTACAAGCTAAAGCAAAAAAGTCATCTGCATTCTTAGATAAGTACCTTAAATACAGAATACTAAAAAAAAAATATTTTCAGTTCAAAATTAAGTACTGAGACAAATATTTGTAAACAAACAATAATGACTTTAAAGTTAGTTAGAAACAAACCGAGTTGGTAAAACATAAAATTTAACACTACTATGTAATCACTGAGATGTTGGAATAACTTATTAAACTGTATGTATAACATTTCAATATCACTATGTAAATTACCAAAACACTTAACATATGTAGTTATAGTTAACTAACGACAAAGCGATTAAAACTAGACTTAAACTATACTAATCTCAATATAAACTAAAGTGATTGTTTCGCCGTCCGGAATGTAGGTTGCAAACATTCACGAAGCGCATTTAGGCTGTTATTGACAACAAATACTGTTAAAATAAATTAACGCAATAATAATGTACAATAAATTAAGTACTTAGACATTACGTAGGCAAAACTGAACTTTGGCAAAACTTAAGACATTTAATAGGCCCTTTTTATTGATTGTTTTTTTCTTCTTCTTAATAATTGGGTTGTATTACTGTCAAACAATGTGACAATTGAAGAGTACTTATTATAAAAATAAATAGAATTAATTAAAATAAGTTGAAATTTTACATTTCTTAGGCAGGTGCTACACAACGTATTTGTGTGGTCCTTAGGCAGCAGTCCACGTAATTAAAAATAAATCGTACTGAAAATTAATAAATACCTCTTTGGCACCTAACCTTTGGCTCGTAATTTTATTACAGAGCGTATCTGTAAACGTAACTTTAAAAAAAAAACAAACTGTCATTGAAATATTCTGTAGGATATATATACAAATGAGCACATACTCTCATGTTCAATTAACAATATTTATAAACAAATTATTACTTCAAGTTAAAACATACTCAAAGATAATTCAACAACAATAGTTTAAAAATACTAAAATGTACTATAATTACGTATTTTTCGTATAATCACACTTTCTTCTTGACTTATAAAGATTGATTTCTCTGACTTAATATAATTTTGTAGGCAACTTGTAAGAAAAACGGGGAAAAATGACACAAAACAAAACTGTAACAATAACAAGAATGTTTCTCATATAAAGTATAATGCACCACATTGAAGTGAATACTATATTTATTTTAGTTTTTACTACATAAGTAAACACCTACATCTACGACTTAACTAAGGTTTGAATAATATAAATGTTTCATATAGTCCTGTGTTTAACATAGACTCTTATTTTTCTCGCCTTAAATATTGTCTCTTCGTATTACGTCCCGCGTCTTAATAAATTCTAATCTCAATATTGTTCAACGTAAAAAATAAAACGTAACACAGAACGTCGTTAATAGTAAAAGGAACGAAAAGATGAAATTATGATTTATCAAAATGTGAGATTATCGACAGAAGCATGAAAAATCATAGATTTATAGTATTTCGAAAAATACAATAATTAAAAAGCTTAATGATCGGAAATAATACATTCAATGAAGATCGACGGACCGTTACATTTTATTTTTCAAATTATTAAAATATAATTTACCTTACTAGGGTGTATAACCTGGCAAAATATTGCCACTGGTAATAGACTTTAAAATTATTTGTTAATTAGCTTTTTCTTCATTTTAAGCATACTTGACGTTGTTAACTCAAGAATACGTCTAGTTAATATTTAGTTAGAAGCTGCTTAGCCCGGAAGCGGTGATTCCTCGTAGAAGTCCGGCTCGTCTTTGTCAATTTCTTTCTGGGCGCCGTCCAACTGCAAATGAGATATAAGGTGATCAATCACGTGACTAACGTCAAGGTTTATTTTAAGCGCTAATTTTAAAATAGAATATTTTACATTGCTTTGCCTTGTAATTGTCTTGTGTTGCGATGTTAGGTAATTGTCGCGGATCTTACTGTGTTACATATTTGTATATACGCGTAGTATTACAAATAAAATGAGAATTATTTTATTAACATCAAAAAACGTCTAAAAGAAATGTAGCGGTAAATAAGGAGTAGTATCTTAATCATAATCTGTCGTATTTATTTAATAATATATAAGATATCCGCAACAGAACAAGTAACGAGGCGATAAAATTACACCTAAATTGATTTGAGTTTAACTTTCTTCTTCGCCTGAATTACAAATAAATCAATAACTAAACTATATCATTTACCCTTATGTTTAAACGTTCGAATATAGAATAGTGTTGTACTTCCCATTATAAACATTGTAACGTGACTTACAGCTCGTAGTTGCAGAGGAGTGAAAATGTAGGCTAAAGCCATTCGTAGCGGCACCATCATCACCAGGAAGAACGGCAGAGCGAGTGAATACTGAGAGCTTTTCACCAAGTACAGAAGACTAATACCTCCGATTTGTATCAGTGTGTATAAGTGCATCTTCAAAGTCGGTACCTGAAATATTAAGATTAGTACTATAGTAATACATTTACAAGTTTGCATATTAAACGTAACATAGAAATAATGAAGGTAATCTCTGAAAGTCGAGAATGGAGGTGATGTTGTCCGAAATGCCGTATGTTTCTATAGAAGAAAAAGTTGCTCAATATCATCAAATTATCCTTATTTTTCCAAAGACAATGAAAGTGAGACACTATGTTTTCGTGCAAAAGTTTAGGCGGCGGAAAGTCATTGATAGTCTTTGCACTACATACGAGTAAATAACAGAGATGCTAATGTATCTTTTTGTATCGATATTCGATCCAGAAATGTGTATTAGAATATTCGTCATTCATTTGTAAATATTGTGAGAAAAATACACTCCAGAATTTAGTGCACAAGTTTTTACAGTTTATGTATTAGGTACTAGATGTCGCATGGACTCAAAATAAATTAAAAAGCCTATCTGCTCTTTCAGACTATGTTCTATATCTATGAAAAATTTCATCGAGATCCGTTCAGCGGTCCTGGAGATACCTTCAAACAAACATCCATCCATTGAAACTTATGCACTTATAATATTAGTAATTTTTTTCTTATGCACCAAGATACAACAAAAATCTGCATAGGATTTAGCAAAAGTCTTTGACTTGTATGTCTATGAAATATATTTTTTATTATTTTATTAAAACCCTGTAGAGTGAAGTGCCCGGGCTGAGATAATGGCTTGACTATTACACTATTACCGCCTCTCTGATGCAATTCCTCACCCACTCACAGTTCAATTTACTGCGAATAGAGACGGAAATAGTCCGGAATTAGATACAAACTGTAAATGTTTTCCATAAAAAGATGGAAAAATATTTTTAAAATGAAATGTAATTTACATAACATTATTGTTAATGTTTAACGAAGTTCACAATCGGCATCGAACCGTTCTTAATAATAGAACTTCGTCACTTTATAATCGCACTGAGCGTTGGTTTTATAACAATTGCTAAGGATTTTTTGTTCTGTTGAGTAAGTAATGTTAGCGAGTATGTATATTGTATTGTGAGACTAGAGTAATCCAGTTAACCGATTTTGAAGTGGAAGTTGGCATTCGATTGGTATTCTCGTAATTTTAGTCCTCTTTCCCTTCCCACCCTTTTTCTATTAGGAAAAAATTGGAAAGGGAAGTGGATTTGGCGGGAAAGGGGACGCATATGAGGGGGAAGTATCCTCTTAGTATAAGTATAAGGGGACGCACAGTCCCCTTCTCCGTTGATTAAGGGTAGGCAATGCATCTGCATTTGCGGATGTCAATGGGCAACGGTCGCCTCGCTGTTTCGGCGAATTCAGGTGGCCATTTACTTGTTTGCCACTTTTTGATATAAAAAAATTCTCTCCCGGAATGTAAGTCAAATCGGTCACCAATAAGTTTAATTTTTAAAGTTATTAAATATTAAAAAACCAAAATCTAAATGGATCCTTGAACCCAGTGTTTATTACCTTGAAACTCAGTATAAAAAACTTACCCGTCGGACGTATGGTACTTGAGGGTGATGTTTAACGGGCTTGAACAACAAGATGCATCGATCCCAGAATTGAATGCCGCCGAGAGCAGAGATACCCATGTAGAGGAACACGCCAAAGAGAACAGCCATTGGTACCAAACGCAGCCAACCAGAGGCTAACACAGATACGCCACACAGTACCGCAACCAGCAATCCAGTCAGACGTTGTTCTAAAAAAATAATGACGATAATGTATCGATGTGATTAATAATTAACTAGGGAATTTCTGGATATTGCTGCTTTATTTTTTTAAATATAATTATAGATGTTACTATGTAGTAACAAAAAAGATTTCACCTTCAAAAGTCGCTGTTGAGTTTCAAAAATACTAATAATGATATCAAGATACCAAAATAATTCCAGAGAACACAAACAAAATTCAATCAGAAATATATTGAGTTTTATGTCAATACTATTAAAGGAATAATAACAATATGACAAATCGAAACATGATACAATAGATAAATATATACAGAAGGGATTGTTACTAAGGGGCGTTAGTTCAACTTTCATATGTGAGGTCGTTGTCCAATTGAGATAAAATCCTAATCTGCTGAATCATATTAGATATTAATTATTATTACTTTACGACCTGTTTTATCGTCTTCATCTCAATTATATACACTAAATTCTATTTATAAAGGGCAGAAGTTTTCTGTTCATTTGAGATTAATAAATAATAAACCTTACGAGTTTTCAAATATATTATTATTCCGACAAATGAATATTCTACTGTTATGAAGTAAAACAAACTATACACCTGTTTTCAACATATATCAACCTACGGGTAGTATCTCTTATAAAATAGGCAGAGCTACAATATACATTTTATGTATTCGCCGATGAGGTTGTTTGTTATATTTTAGCGATTGTAAGTGCTTTTATCTTATGGGTACCTTTAACTTCCACGATGTAGGGCTTATCGCCAGGAGCGTGTGTGGTGGACATAACGGTGAGCGCGGCCACGTGGCTAACGGAGCGGACGGTAGCGACACATTGCCACGGCGCACCAAACATACCGCACACAGCATTCACCACAGACATTATCACTATGTCCATGTGGAAACCGCTACCCTTTTTCAAGCGACGCTCCGGTTTGTCAACGATCAACCTAATACAGACTTAAGTTATAACACGACGAAATTTGATTTAAAAAGTTAGCAATAATAATTTCGCACAGAATCGCTCTAGCAAATCGCTTTGCTTCACAATTTTTGCAAAAAATAACATCGCTACGCTTGATTTATAACTAAGTCAATTTGTTATGAGTATACTCATATAAAACACAAATAGGTTACAAAACAGGAAACGGGTTTTGTTAAAATTATTAAAAAGGTTACAATAAACTCATATTCCTGTTTTGAATATGCGCATCAGTAAATAAAAGCTTACTCGGCGATATGGGTTTCCATGAACACGATAATGTAAACCATGAGGGCAGGTAAAGCCATGGCAAAGGCCGCCCACATGGGAATCGTCTCCAGGCCAGGGTTGAGGGGCACGAGCCATGACCGGTCCGCAGTCGGACTGAGACCTTCAGGTACTTGCAACTTCTCCGTCCACACCGGCACCAACACTGACACGCCGACCATCAGGACGATTGCAATCGGCACTCCGAAGTCTCCCAAAGCTCGTCGAGCCTAAGGATGTTAGATAAATAGTTCAAATATTACAAATCGTGGAATAGACTAAATGTTTGGCAAGACCTGGTTTATCCTTGAATTTGAACTCTAGAACTAGGCAATTTAAAGCCATTTCTACGTCTATTAATATAATTTAGTTTATAAGTGTGGAAATTGTGTCAACTTACACTGCGTCCGAGGAATTTTCCGTTGCGGAAAATACGAAGATAGTAGGCGATGATGAAGGTGGAAAGTGTGAGCATAGTACAGAAGAGAGCAGTGTTCGGCTGTGGCGTAATCTTGATGTGGTGCGGTGCCGCAGGCATTGTTGCATTATCTGCGGATATTACTTTCGATAAATATTTCGATTTTAGACATATGTCTAGAAACTTAGGTTGTACAGACGATGTAGTCATGTGACATTTAGAACAACTTTTTAGTGTTATTATTGTGCCAGAAAAATTTATATCTTTTGTAAATTCGAGATCAATTACATACTATTAAGGGTATTGTTCCCAATAGTTGGTGGTTCCGTAGTATTGTTAACGCTGTGCTGGCAGTAGTCATAACCGAGCGGATGCGCTCGGTACAAGCTGATCAAGTTCGTAATTGGCTCCGAGATGAAGATCAGGGATATCAGGAACGCAAATATGTCCTCTGTGAATCTGTGACAAATAAACAATGATGAATAACATGTACACATAGAAGACATTACTTTAACGAAACTGAGATAACAATTATCACATCTAGAATACAATCTATGTACCTGACTGTAAAAACATACCTGGTAATCTTCTTAACAGCCACGCTCCCTTCAACCGAAGCCACGCAAATAGCAATAACTATCATCCAGATGCCGCAATACATTCTAGCAGCTAGAAATTCGAACCCGTAGGATCGGCAGAACGTCGCCAGTGATTCGTCAAGTAGAAGCAAAGGACCGGTTGCTCCGGTGATCATCATTGGCTGGCCAGCCAGCAAAGCGAATAATACTCCACCGGCGCAAGTGAAAACCTACATTGGTGCATGAAAAAGTTAAGAACTACAGTCGCCATCATGGTGCACAACTTAAATTATCTACGTGTTTTAGATATATTTTTATGGCCGTCTTGAAATTTAATAAACTCTATGAAATGCGAAATCAATTGTTTTCCATAGAGTTTTTGAGATTTTAGATTTAAACCAATACGTTAAGTTTAGATAATTTATTCCAGTGATCTTAAAAGATAGATAAAAACACTGTAATGGACATGTCAAACATACACATATATTATGCAACTGTTGTAGCAATACTGAGTACTATTTTTATATTCTAGGTCACAATAATGAAATAATATCAAGGGAAGTAATATCAGCCGCGACCACGTTACAATCAGTCCATATTTTTGGTCATTATAATATATTCGCAACATATGATTTTTAATAATGAAATTACAAAGAGAAATAATACGTGATGTGAATTTAATTTTCATTTTGACGAGAAAGATAAATATGAAGGAATATTTTTTAGAACTGAAATTTTTTACATATTAGTTTCATCACAAAATTTTAGTTTGCATTTAGAGCTTATGAAAATTTCACAATTTTAAATTAAATTAAAAACGTCGAATATTACCTATAGTGTTTCTTTTGAAGATTATCTTACTTATATAATTATTATATTATTAGAAGATGTTAGCGGCCATTAAATATTGAACGTTTACGTGAAATATAAGCACTCATGTTAATATTAAACCTTGTAGAGTAAATGTGCAACTTTCCGTGTCCATTTGAGGTTGACAATTCCATGTCACGGTCAAATATGAAATAAAGGGGGCGGACCGTGAACGTTTACATGTCATACATGAATCATACAATTACGTTTCAACAAAATAATACACGTTAATGATATAATTGTTAACTTTAGTTCACTGTCAAGAGCACCCGCAAACGACGAGAATGTGGAAGATGTGCCAGGACCGCGCCAATTGGAAGTCTAACTCCTCTGGGTCACGGTCGTGATTATATTGTTATTGTAGCTCTTTAATTACTAGTTTAAAAGCTTTTATATATAAACTAATATCTCTAAGCGTTACATTTATACATATATTAGGGTGATTCAAAAATTTTTTTTTATTTTTTTTTTTAACCGATACCCTCTCAAATGTTTCTATTTGATATAAAAAAAATTCTCACCAAACCCGAGCCCTAT
>JAOPJD010000025.1:2365901-2379274 GCA_026167825.1 Papilio polyxenes | reverse complement strand
ATCATTGAATTTCTCCTCAGATATGTGCAGGTTGCATCACGATGTTTTCCTTCACCGTAAGAACGTCGGATAAATGTGCACGTGTAAATTGAAACTCGAAAAATACATTGGTTTGGCGGGATTCAAACCCAGGACCTGCAGATTGCAAGTCAAGTGCTTAACCCCTGAGCCACCGAATCGTTTTTATACGCATTTTATATTTACATTTAATTTCAACATCTAGTTTCTGTTTTCTGTCTTGAATAAATAAATATATGCCGAGCAAAAGTGTTATTTAATATTACATCTAAGTGTTTGTATTTATATTTCATATCACAGAGCGTAACGGATGCTGAGCAATCTACAACAACAATAGACAATTCGGTACAGAATTTCTATTTATGGAAGTATATTGAATATAAATGTTTGTTTCTAATTAATAAATTGGTGAATCATTTAATAAAAAATAATTAATTGTTACATTATTCTGAAGTAGTTTAATTTCGTAATTTGTCTTAATGATAAAAAAATAAAAAACCTTTACACAAATCAAAACATCAGCATCTTTGAATCCTGATGAGAATGCATTGAAAATAATGATGCTACGCTATCTTTCTTCAAAATTTTAACAAGTCTGCATTGGAACGTTTTTCCTAACATCTATTATTTCGATAAACATCGGTTGCTCTATTTGATACCTTTATATGGATTTTAAACTATATTATTATGTTTTGTTAAATATTATAAAAAACATTTGTAAACAATTTACACAAAACTTACCAAAGTTTCCGATATGCCAATTTTTCCGTTAGTCTTTTCGGCGAGTAACCCACCGAAAGTGATGGCCGACGACAGTGCAGCAAAGTACATGAATATAGTGGCCGCAGCACATTGTCCGTTCAACGCGTCTCGGAAATCGGACAAGTAATACGGATAGCGCCTTTTAATATCACGTATTACACCTGTGTACAAAAATTGTAATGAGATTCAAAGATTGAAAACATAAAATTGTTTTTGAAGTTGAGTTAATTATTTAACTTACCCCCGAATATACGACCAGTCTTAGAAAGTGGATCTTCGTATTCTTTTTCCTGCTTTTCCCCAGCTTCCGCAGTAATCAGAGTCTGCTTTTCAACGGAGGGAGGAGAGGCCGCTTCGGCGGCGGCTTTCTTACGTTCCAATGCGTCACGCTTACGCCGCCTTATCATTTCACTTTTAGCTCGTAGTTCCTCGAACGGCAACAGTGCCTGTCTTTCCCAGTCACCAGGTGGCAGCACAATAGAATCATCTAAGAATTCGTTGATAGCTGATAGGAGTTCACGACGATCATCAGCTTTGTAAGCGATAGAATGGAACGACGGATTCGACATCAATGTCGAAATAGAACGACCGACTTCATGGTAGTCGAGATCAGCAGCAGTCGGACCTAAGAGGATGAACATGAATCGAACGGGCACAGGGACTTCGGTGATTGAAGGCATCAAAATTCCTTGCGCAAGCCGGACGAATGCGATGGTTGGTTGATCCAGGAAACCCACAGCACCGACGAGAACTGTGGTCGCTTCGGCGTCTTCGGGAATACGTTTCATGATGGAGTCATTGTGTCCACGTCGCAGTTCATCCTGGGAGCCGTCCACTCCTGCAGCGACGTATTCTACCTCACGTTGATCGAGGCCTGGAGCTGACGTCTTCTTACGTGTCTCGGCACGTTCATGAAGAGGTAAGGCGTAAGAACTTCGACGCCCAAAACGTCGTTCCGACAGGCTCTACATTAAAATTATAAATTAAAAACAAATAGTTTCTTATGTAAGGATGATATTAGGAAATGAGTAACATTTTTTATGTATTACTAATAATTTATACTGAGGACAAATAGATTTTAAAATAGTTACAAATTTATTACTGAAAAGCGAACATTGCAATGAAAAAAAAAAACAAAGAACTTCCAGGGAAACCTAAAGTTTCTTTCAGTCGAAAAAATTTCACACTAAATACAGTTCATAACAACCTAAAACAGCAACAAAAGAAAAAACAAATGATACGAACATGATGGAAGATGTAATATTTTAAAAATAATTACTACATAACTTACAATGAATGAATTATGACGACAATTAGTCACATTATTCTACGACGACAAGAATACATTTAAACTAACTTATTGTATCTCGATATGGCAGGCAAGATGGTTGTTACGAAAATGACGATGAATTCTTGTGTAGAATAAGATTTGTCAAATCACTGAACTAAATATGCAAATTCATGCAATTATAGTCATGTTCAGGGATCTGACGACTCGAATGTATATAACAATACTGAAAAATGAATACTCTATCTGAAATAAACGGGATAATATGTTTAATGGGGTTTGATGTACACGCATGTGCAATACATAGTGCGTGTATGATCGGTGGCAGGCAAAGAGCGCACGCGCATTGATTTCCGTACAAGAATGTGGGCGCTGTGTCGGCGACAGGTGCCGGCGGGGGAGCAATGCGTGCAGCGAATGCGCGCACCGTTCGTACCGCCGTGCCCAGGCTCCTCCAGCCACAGCGACTGCACAACATACCATCTTAACCTCTACTTTAAACTCCTATGATCATAACAAACCATCCGACGCAAGAATTAGTTTGTTTTTAAATTATATTCAATTTCAAAATCAAGGGATTTCCCCTTTTTTATTAAGTTCTTTAATAGGGGTGTATCAAAAACTGAATAAGTATATACTTAGATAAAATATTTTTTTTACTAAATAGAGTAATACTGTTAATCTTTTAAATTAATCCCTTCATAAATATAAAAGTGAACTTTAATAAAAAGTATGTTTTTTAAATACATATTGTGTTAGTCTTTTTTCTTTATCGAATGTTATCAAGTTAAGTCGGTTGGAACGGATCAGACAATAAAGGCATCGATAATAAAATCTGTAATCCAGAAGCCGGTTATGTATATCTGAGCATTTGTTGGTAAAATTTAATTAAAGTGAGTTTCAAATGTCAAAAAAAAAACCATATAAATGGTAACGTACCGGTAGTTACCTTGGGCCTTCAATATTTAAATTCTGCATCACTAGTGCCTATACAAAATACATGCCAAACATATCAACGTAATCTTCGATACTGGGACTTTATCACTGACAAGATTACCTTTCTTTTGCAAATATTACAAAACATATCAAAAAACAACATTATAATAAAGAATCTAATTACCTACAGTGTTTGTATAGTGTAATTCATTATTTAAAATTACAAAAGGTCAACTTTAGTTTGGAACCCTTAAGAAAAAGAACTATTCTTCACTATGACGACAATAGCTAAGAGAGAATAGAATTGTGTTTTTATTTTTAAACTTGTATAAAACGATAGATTTATAAAAGAAACTCTAATGATAGTACGATTTAAAAAGCTATTCAGATGTAGAGATTCATTACTAACATAAGGAGGGTAGTTGTGGAATAGTTTTAAACGCAATAATTATGCCATAATGTTACTTTACAAAGATCGTTATGTTCATCTTGAAAACATACTTAAGCAACATATCTTTCATCATAATAAAAAAAAAGTAGAATGAGCCGCAACAAATCTATTATACATAGTATGTTATAGTATGTATGTATGTATTATAGTTTCCATATGGAAACATTCCTTATTAATAAATAATAGATTACATCAATTTACGTGTATACGGTACTTTTGTACAGCCAAATAACCTACAAATATTCCAATATTATTTGATATCGTTTTATCTACCAAAGTTATATAACGAATATACTTTATCAAGTGCTTGTTAAAAAATAAAGGAAGAATTTTCTTATCAATACGACAAATTACCTAAGACTGGTGGATATCGATAAAAAAATTCATGTCTATTGCGGATATAAATCGAACATATTTAAATAGTACCAGATGGCAAAAGGTTGAGTGGCTTCCTGAAATTGTCGTTACATCAAAAAATAGCGAAGTGAACGTTGCCCATAAACATCAACAATAAGTTATAAAGTATCAAATGCGTTGCCTACCTTAAATGAACAGAGGACAAGTGGTACAGAAAAAAATATACTATACTATGCATACCCTTCCTCTCCAAATCCTATCCCTTGTTTTAAAGTGTGGTAAATGTGTAACATACCAAATAATCTATTGTAACTAGTTCGTACAAACCTGCAAACTGGTGTATGAGGATTGTTTCTTGCCCCCTATTGAGAATCTGAATCGTTCGTCGTGCACATGTTTGTGTCTCAGTAGAAGCGATCGCATCACAACCGGCTTATCGTCTTCCTCGATGAGACCTTCGGTAACCATGCTTTCGACCACCCTACGGACACGACGTAAGATTATATTTTACTCTTTAAAAGTGTAGTTTATTGTCGTTTCATGGATGATCGTGGTGGCAAAGTGACCAATTATCAACATCGACAACCAAATCATTTAGTTAGAGAAAATTGTGGAAAAAATTCCAAAAATTTAGATTGGATAAAGAAAGACATTTTCCGATTACAACACCTCATGAAAAAAACCTCGTAGGCGTACAATATACGAAGAATACGGGTACTTTCTCAGAAAATTAGACATTCATTAAATGGCTGTCGACGTTGAGGAATTATAAAACTGAAGCAAATAATGTCTTTTTATTTAAATAATTAATGTGAAAAAAAATTGAGCCTTTTTCTTTTTATCATTCGTAACTTTTTAAGACCGCATTTTGAAAGGTTTTAGTTATGCCTGGTTATCATTGTTGAACTTGACTACCGATAAACCCTATAGACTGACAATTGACAGAAAATATGTAAGCATTGTTTAGTACCTGTATGCTACACCAGGAAGATCCTTCTCGTCGAGATCGAGTAGTACCACACCGGTCTCCAGACATCGCCTCAGATTCAGCAGCGAGTGAAACGATAGGGAGGCGACATGCGGCCGACCCCATCTCGCAGACCCTTCCTCCACATCTTCTTCGTACTTGATCCAGCGAGCTGTCTCCTTCCATTCCGGATCACCATCCTCGGTGGCGAAAAGCTCATCGAGTTGGACGAAGACCTGCATTGAAGACATCACGAACCGTACTGATTAATATCGCGTGACAATAAGATATAGTACGTCTTAGTTTTAAAATCCAAAGCTGTAATCGATAGATATGGAAAATTCGCATGTAAAAATCATTGCCGGTACGGTAAGTACATAATGCTTTGTCGATTAGATTATGTTGTAATCTTACCGCGTGAGGCCTATGGTCGTACATTTTTTTGTATGTTAAATCCGAGAGTATATCCGCAACCCTGTCACCGCCATCCTTTCGACCGACGTGCACCGTCGAGCCCTGCATTCGTATAAAAAAAATAAACTGGATAAATCTTTAAAGAGAATAATTAAATAAAAAAAATCGTGTGTCAAATTTTGGAAGTACATAAATTGATCAGTAGCGTAATAGTCAAATACTTAAGCACTACACAGTTAGTACTTACTACTTTATCAGAGAAGGCATTATCATCCATTTACCATTAAACAGTACTGTGGTTTAACAGTCATTCTATTATTATTCTTGGTTCACACTTTACAAACCTTGCGTATCTTATGTCTTCGTAGGGCTCTCGGGTCGTCACTGCGATGACTGCGCAACACGTCTTGGTCCATCTCCGGCATGTGTTCGTCCGAGCCCACCATAACACTCGGCTCGTCATCGAGAGGCAAGCTCACATTCTCGTGCACCAGCAATTTCCGTGTCTTGTATAGTTGTGGCAACTTTCTGTTATAACAATATAAAAGCTAAGTCATATCTACTAAAATCATTTGTGTCGTATATATATCATCGTCAGCTCACTATCCGTCACCACTGAGGGGCTCGGAACGTACCCTGAGTTAGGGGTGACTAGGCTATAGTCAACCACGATAGTCCAGTGCGGGTTACTTAACTTCACACATATCTTTGAATGTCTTAGATATGTGCAGGTTTCATCACGATGTTTTCTTTCACCGTAGGGAGGTCGGATAAATGTACATATTTAAATCGAAAAACACATTGGAACTTAGCGGTATTCAAACCCAGGACCTACAGATTAACCTTAACCACTGAACCACCGACGCTCTTTACATTTATAGCTCTTTAGACATGCTGATATCTAAAGCTATCGATAGTTTGGTAAATTTGAATGTCTTAAAAACCGCCTCACGAAGATGCAAGCAAGAAGTTAAAGTATACAATACTGTCATATCCAATCTTTAGTTAATAATAATATTATTACAGACTCGTGAACCGTACGAAACGCTAATGTTGTGGCTGAGTGACCATTAATTCAAGTAAACAGTGTGCTCTGTTATATATTTTTAATGAACTATTTAATTATGCAAGGGTCACATCGTTATAACATGTTTGACTCCGTTAAAAGAGCACGCTTATATATTTCAGAAAGTAATAATCTACTTTTTATAATTTAGTCCTATTTATATTGAATTGGAACGTTTGTATGTACATTGGAAACGACATATCGTAGTGTCTATGACATGTCATCTATATCTATTGCAATGTTAAAAATACATTTCTAATACATTTTATCAGTATTGTTTATCTTAAAATGAAATGTTAAACAGCACATAATATAAAGCAACACGTATTGCCCTCGCTGAAATTTATCATTTTATAGAATCTGTTTCCGTCAGTATATAATTAAAATACAATTTTCAATTAATTGCAGTGCTTCAGAGTTCCGGGTATTTTGTATACGAGTAGAATTATTATTCCGGACAACAATTTAATATAGTCATACAAAGTTCAGAAATACGAGTTTTAAACAGAAATTCGCATACTATGCAATATGTAACAGTGTGCATATGTACAGTGAGTGTCAAAGAAAGTTATTTATTTTTAAATCAACATGTTACAGAAAGTTTCGTTTGGTTGTTATGCAATGAAAAGTCGATAGTATTTAAATAGAAACGTTTTTTTCGTCACTTCGTCGCTCTTACTTTGTTTGTGAGGATAAAAAGTGTCCTGTACACTGTAAAGGAAAAATTACTTTTTAAAAATGACCGTAAAATTAAATCAACCATTATGTAAAAAAAAATAATTTAGCTTCGATTGTATTTCTTTGTCTTGTATCTTGTATTGTAAATTCGTTTAATTTAAATAATTATAAAGTTATCGGCAAGCAAATAAACAGTGCCTAGTGATTGTGACTTTAGCCATCCGAGACGCGCTGACAATCGAGCACGCCGCCGTCTCAATCTAAATTACGTCCGCGGATAATAACTATACGACATCAATTTACAACAAGTAAAACAATATTCAATCAATTTCATTTGAAAATAACAATCTTATTTTTATTAATATCAAAAATGTAATTATCATTGTAAATTATTCAGGTTTGATTCATGGAATATACTCTTCAATTTTGTCTGCATATAATTACTCTGCAATTTGGTCCGTCGAAATTATTGCATATTAATTTTAAATATGTTGCCAGTTAAATTCAACTCGATTCCCCACTAAAATATTTGGTGTACAAATATTCCTTCGTAATAAGTTAGGATTCCATAAAAGTTGTAAGAAATCCTCTAACAAATAATTTTTTGTTCAAATTAATTAGTAACTAAACGAGTTCAAAGAGTGAATAAGGTAAAAACCTCAATAGGAATCAGACATAAATAAAGATTTTTTCAAAAAGTTTGACGTTTAATACTAAGACGATTTTCAAAATATAGTGTGCAGTGTAAAGATTTTTTTTCCGAATTCGGAAAATCGCACCGTGAAAAATAAAACTAAAATGAATTAAACTATTGTTTATATTTAAGTTATTATTATTTTATTATTACATCAAAAACAAATTTAAACCCAAAACATTTTTAACAAATTTTGTCTTAAAATTATTGTTTCGTGTTTTAAAAAGATCACGACTATTCATAATATTCAACTTTACTAATAATAAAAATTAAACAAAAGAAAAGAGTTTGTATCCGGTTTGCTTTTTATTACTATTTATATTACTGAGGAAACTTACCACAAAAAAAGGCCAACGGAGTCTGGTAGGTAAACATTTAAATATGAAATTCCAAAATCGAAAACATTGGTAGGTACATGTCTGGGATCGAACCAGATTCTGTAGCTTACAAGTTTAATGCTTAACCAATGCGCCACCAATGCGCCACCAATGCTTCGTTTGTCGTATTTAACATTAATATATTCGTACCTACAAGTTGATAGAATGTCGTGTGAATGAGTACAGCACCTCGATTAGTTTCGTACGCTTCATTTATGATAAAACTTGTTTGCCTCTAAGCTTGTGACGTCATTTTAGGCATTGCTTGTGTTGAAACTAATTTTATATGACGATACATTTATATTTATATAATACGATATATACTTAGTGTAAGTTCCGAGCCTCTCGGTGGGAACGTATCGTGAGCTGATGATGATAGAATATTATATTAGAAAACAAGCCATTTTTTAAATTCAACATACAATGTTTGCTAATTTTTAACTACAATATCTGTATGTAGCGCTGTTTACGATAACCGACGTGTACATTTAAGCAACAAAATAAGTGCCATTCAAATAACCTCGTTATGTATAACCGTGAAATTTTACTGCTGAAACAAGTGTATTCTAAGATATTGTTTTCTTATTGTTTATTTTTTCAAAGAAAATGAGTGGCCAAGATGATGTTTTTGTACATGATGATTGTCTGGTGTTACCATGATTAAACCAATAATCTGAAAAAAATATTATAAAAGCTATGAATTTGCTGTCACTCGTGACTTTAGTCTGCTTAACCTGAAACTGTACGGTATATGGTTGAACATTTTTGAATACCTCGTAAATTGCCCAACAACGGTCATAAGAATTACGCGTGATTAGACTATTTTTGGCGACAATGAGTACTAGCGGGATATTTTTGCGCGACAAATAACTAGGTGATTTCTATAATAAATAAATCCAAAGTACAAGCAAACTTTTCAAAATTTTTAGTTAGTGGCAAATACTCATCAAATTTAGACTAAGGTTTTTTTATTTTACCAATTGCCTATCAGAATATATAGAAAATTTCATAGATGTTTAATACCATAAGAATATGCATGACATACATGTTGAAGTAATATTATCACATACATAGGTGGCAGCAGATCCTGTCTATTTATTAAATATTGGGCAAGGTTGGATATTTTAATGCCTTAAACAAACGTTGATGTTACTACCTACGTCAAAAATGTACTAACATTAAAACGTACATATTTCAAATATTTTTTCAACATATTCGATGGAACAAAATATTAAGGAAAGCCTATGTCCAGTATTGGGTGAATATAGACCATTTTTGACCATTGTTAATGATATACTTACACAAATCTCTGATTTCGTCGCTCGTCATTTGCATCGTCGAAAAGCTCAGTTATGGAGCTGCGCCGATCGCCGTCGAACTGCACGCGTCTGTCTTCCACCTCCCGAGGACTCCCCGCTGACCCCGAACCCGAAAAACCCACCGACATCTGTACATTTAAATACATTATTAACACCCCATCACATTCAAATGCTAATAGCATTTATATTATTCACACTAATTGCTTGTAATTATATGTCCGGATTAGTTAATGGAGGCTTAACAATACCATCGGCGTTCACTGTTTTACTGAAGGCTATTTAGTATTAAAACGAGGTTCGCTATTATCGATCGTAGGACGTCGCATGCTGTCATTAATAATTTTTGCTTGCACGATCACTGGCAGTCGCCGACGTCGCTGCCGCTATCACAACCCTCGCTCGCTTGCCGTAGGGCGATGCGCGACCTTCGCGACAGTCCGCGCCCATCACGGTGCACTCTCCTCAGTGACACGTAACCGAGATTACGATGCGCTCCGTTGACTGACTACATCGATCCAATTGGTGCATAAATAAAATTCAGAACGAGGACCATCGAAATAGCTGCCGTGAATAAGTTACATTTCACGGTCGTGCCAATGGAATAATTACAATAACATTGCTCGGCCGACAAACGTCTCGAGCATTTGTCTAACATCGAAGGCACATTGAAAACTAATTGAAAATAAGTTTACACACACAAGCCAGGGCTTTGTGTATATTCAACGTCGCGCATTTGTAACAAGAGAACGAAACTCTAATGCACAGTGTAGTTCGACAGAACAGCTACGTACTGACTGATAAATTAATTATTAGTTTCAATACTGACCGGATGATCTGATCCCATGCTGTCCAACGGTAACGGACTGGCTTGTGATAAATCTGTTACACTGGGTAAACTACCGCCATCTGCATACATAAAAATCCAATATCAATAAAATTGTATGGGAACATGTACCACAAGTATTCACAAACATTCAGTATGATGTTAATTTTTTTTCCATTATTGAAGATAAATTAACAACCAAATCATGAGATGTTATGCGACCAAAGCTTGACAATTAACTTTACGTTAGGCCACACAAAAGATTCTAATGATCAAATCGTTTAAATTTTCGTGAGACATTATAATATATTAATTAATAACGGCTTAATTCACGTATGATCGTCCGGTGACGGGACCAACTAGTTTCGGACCCGTCGAGGGTTCATCTTCAGGACGAGTGTTTACTTTGAGAACTTCGCGGTCGCGTCGTGAGCTAAGCCGTTCTTAATTCATTGATTGAAATCATGTTTAAAATTTTTTGTGTCATTTTGGCGTGTCGAATATGCAACATTTTTACCCACCTCTTCGTGTTCTAATTACTTCTAGTATTCGTCCACTCTAAGATTAAAATTTAGACACTTTTTAGA
Organism: Papilio polyxenes; assembly: GCA_026167825.1. Lineage (NCBI taxonomy): Eukaryota > Metazoa > Arthropoda > Insecta > Lepidoptera > Papilionidae > Papilio > Papilio polyxenes. The sequence continues at coordinate 2,368,537 of JAOPJD010000025.1, read as the reverse complement.
CGTCAAGATTAAGGTGAGCGGGAATTTAAAAGTTTATACTTGATTGTTATCTTTGGACTATCTAATATACTGAAGGTCTCGATATTGTCAACTTCAAGTGGTCAGCAGTTGACGTTCACTTTACACAAACCACAGTTTGACGTAAAAAATACTTCTGATTGTGCGCCAACTGCTCTAAGTTGTTTGTGTACCTTGAATTGTTTGCTGTGGCACTGGTGCAGCGATATCCCGAAGCGGCGAAGCTGTGTTTTCCAGAAGTGGCGGAGGCCCGCCCTCACCCCACAGCACCCGCTCCATCTCCTCGTCCAGCCGGATCTCGTCCTCACCCTCACCCTAAGAATATAAAGAACATCATTAATAATTTCCCGTATTCATTTTATAAAATAATTGAGAATCTCTTTCTTATTTGAATATAACTACACTACAATTTGAATGATAAATCACGTCATGATGATTAGCACAAAAATAACATAACTAAATACCGTACAAGAAGATGCTTATTTATTATAATAGCAAGCCCTTAATGTTTATTAATGAGCCTCCCTTAGTTATCCTTTAACGTATGTGATAAATTAATTCCTTGATATCCATGATATATAACATCGATATACGACTAGTCTTTGATGTTTAATTGTTGATATAAAATGATATTCACACGATTTGTCTCTTCAATGTGATTTAGGGAATTCTCACAAATTATTCCGTAGGCACCGTTTAGAAACGTTGCGCTACAGCGTGTAAACTTGAAGCAGTCTTAAATCGTAATGATAACAGTGGCGACGAGGAGACAAAATATTATCCTGATACGAATGTCACAAACATTGTATTTACATGATATAAAGGCAATACGCGATGGCCAAATCGAGGTCATTACAAATAAACAAAGGTAAAAACAATCTCCATTACGTGAGCCGAAGTGTTCGCGAGAGGATAATTTCGCCAAGCACAAGGGCGGACAACGTTATTTTAATTTTCACCCGACTTCGACATCGGAGGTACGCGTGATTGTTTTGCTAATACCCACCTTGTGGTCGCGTTTTATTCGATTCTATTGACATTGCCTTCAACGATTACATAAATAATACATGTTTTCACACATAGGTAATCGTACACGGTTATGCCTCAGTAATTGAGCGTCAACTTATCGAGTATCCACATAAAAATGTGTGGGTTTCCATTATCGTTTAAAACATATTGTTATCCCTTTCATTTCATTTACAAAAACAAAGACAACGACATGTTGTAATACAAGTGTTTCGGTAGTCAAATGTCACGGTTAGTTTAAGTCTTTCTTGTTTTCAAATTACAATGTTGAATATTGTGTTCATTGTTACTGTGAACTTCAACTGTGACATCTGTATAAAAACATATTATTATCTATGTTTCCCTTAAACAGAATGAAAGAAAAGCAATATTATTGTTATACAAGGGTTACAACAATAGAATCTTACTGTTAACGAAACTTATGTTGTACTTATAAAATTTATAAAAAAAAACTTTACCTCTATGAAACTTCGGAAGTAGAATTTTAATACTAGATGGGTAATACATTATGAATACACAATGGTACAGATATACGAGAACATACACACCCTAGAATAATACTTCGTTAATCTGGGAATGATACAATTATACAGCGAGAATATATTTCAAGAAAATTGTAACAATTATTTAACGTAGAAACATACATAAAAATTTTACCTACATTGTAATGAAAAACTAAAATATCTCAATAATAAATCTGAATTGAAATCGATATCGTGGACCTAGTTGTGCGGTTGAATTACTAATAAATGACATATAGTAGATATATAATAACGACATATAAAGGCAATTGTTACGATCAATATCTATTGCATAATTTACTCTTGGATTGTATTTCCTAAATGCATAAATATATTGTCAACTCTCTCGTTCTCTTAACGCTCGAAAAAAGAAGACAACGCTCTTATATAACTTCGGAATGAATTACTAATTAGATCGTATTATCAATAAATATAAAACAGGTCGGTGTTTGTGAATTCGTTCACTCTAATTTTAGATACGGTTCAACCGAATTTGATGCGGTTTTCATCATTGATTAGGAGTAGATTTAACTGTGCATTTAGTGATTAATTTAATTACTATAGAACTGACAATAACTTTCGATAAGTCACGTGGTTATCACGTAAATTTTTACATATATTTTTGAAATTCTTTCTAGAATTGCTTCGGAGCAAATGCACTTTGTTTAGGGGTGTAGATGTTTGTGTTCTACGTAAAATAAGCGACGGAATGTAAACACACGAGTCAAGGTGAGGCGACACCGGCTATTGAATGGCAATAAGATGTTGAAAAATATACCGAGAACGTAGCACCTTGGAAAAGTCGTGGCTCGGTGGTGTACTAAAACGTAAACAAGGAAATTTCTCGATACTAATTAATTAAAAAGTAATTAATAAAAACCAAAAAAATATATATATGTTCTACTACCTAGCGGTAGAAGGACAATTTCATATTTCAATTACCTTTTATGACAAATTAGCTTTTGCCCGCGACTTCGTTCCCGCGGAATTCCCGAAAAATAGGAAACGGGATAAAAAGTATCCTATGTCCGTATCCTGGTTCTCAACTACATACCCATGAATTTTCAGCCA